>UELU01143101.1:0-12723 GCA_900490025.1 Megastigmus dorsalis | reverse complement strand
CCGCCGTCTCGTTGTTGCTGCTCCTGTTGTGTGCGCGCGCCTCCTCGCGCTTGCTGATGTCCGCCCCGTGAGCCTCTCCATGAGTTCTTTCCACTATTACTTCTGCATTCATATTGGTAATGTCCTTGTTTTCCGCACTTGTAACACGATCCATTTTTTTTCTTCTCAACTTTAAAAACGTTTGAACTTTTATTTCTAGAACTTTGGCTTTCTTCTTTTTCTCTACTTTCATACAATTTGATTTTATTTATTACATAATCGACTGTTCTTTCATTTTCTTGTAACACATCAACTAAGTCTCCTATGTGACTTAACGAACTTGGTAGCGTTCTTAATAGGTAGTTTAATTTTTCTTTTTCACTTAACTTAGCACCGGCATTTTTCAATTCAATAATCAATTTTTCGAATTCACTATAAAATTCACTTGTCTCTGTATAGTCTCTTAATCTCAGTCGATCCAACTTATTTCGTACACAAATCTGCAATGCAGTTGACTCCCGCAAATATATTTTATCTAATTTTCTTATTATCTCATAACTCGTATTTTCATCATTTACTAATTCCATCTGCTTATTTGATAACGCACTGTATATGTAATTCATTGCTTTTAAATCTTTATCGCTCCACGTGGCTACAGTATCTCCATCGGCTCTTACTCTTTGAATCACTTCTTCACATTTCTTCATTTTCAAAAATACTGAAATTCTCTTCTTCCATGTGCTATAATCTTTTCCGTCGAAAATTGGTAGCGTCATCTTGAATTCGTCTGCCATGTTAATTCTTGTTTCAATTTCTTCTAACACTTTTCTTGTTCTTATTAAAAATATTATTTTCTTCACTGTACTCACAAAACGTTTTTTACTAACTTTCTCTTCAACTATTTCTTCTTTTATGTCTTCAATTAATTCTTCTTTTATATTACTTTGATCCATATATCCTAGCTTTAAACTCAAAATCTGCCACGTGCTCTATTCTTGCCCCTGCAGCGTGCTTCAACTCGAAAATCTAATCTGTTCGCATCGGCTTCATTTTTTTTCATTATTTTTCAAAAATACTTTTTCACATCACTACTAGATATATTGTACTATTTATTCATTCACTTATTTTTCATAAATCACTTACTTGCCTACGCCACTCGAGAGCAGTCGTAGGACAAGAGAAATATATCCTTACCAACCACGCTCTGCTACCATGTTGGAAATTCCGTGGATTTGGGTTGATAAAAATAAGTAGAAGCACTTTATTATTAATAAGTATAATTTAAGATTAATATTATGTGAGTACAAAGGTTGCAAATATATCGTGGAGCCATGCGGGCTCGCCACGCGTGCTACTTATGCGGAGGCCGGCAGTAGAGAGGGTTCGAGTGAGTGCGCTAGTCAGCCGCTGCTGGTTTCGCACCGCTTGGGTGGGGAGCGTACGTACACATACATGTGTGAGTGCGCGCATACGTTTACACGCAAACTTTGCGACCCTAACACTCATTACCTAAGGGTCACATACTCATACATTTTTCTCATATATATCCAAGATTATAATATGTACTTAATTCAACAGTATTATTGTCGGTTGAGAGAGGTGGTTAAGCCGGATACTTCGAAGAATAGAAGAATACGGTTGTGTATTTGCTTTCAGGAAGATATTAAGGAGATAAGGTAATTAAAAATTCTTCAAGAACGCCACAGCTGAAGTTCAGAACTTCGGGCGTCAAGAAAATTATTCAACAGGATTTTCTCTTTTTTTTCTCCCCTTCTAGGTGATAGTACATACGGTAACCGCCATTTACACATTTTAAAATAATTTATTATTATTCTGTAGCTAGAATTGGACTGCCTAGGCACAATATCGACCCCGACTTAGATAGCCAGCCTAAAAATCCTTCGATTCACTTTGCTAACCTGTTTGACGAATCCAGGAGAGTACAGTCCCTTTCCCTGGGTGGGCCCGCTCCGGAAAGCGTAGGGTTTACAGCATCCCCTTTTCGTTTCGGAACCAGATAAGAGGAGACAGAACAGTTTTTTTTTCGACAAGGATTCAACTGCGCAAAATGGCTAGCTACGAGAAAACCACACTAGATCATAGCGCAAAGATTAGCCGGCTGAAGCAGCACCGGGAAGTGCACATGCTGAGTCGGAATATCAAAGCCTTGTCGGTAGAGGAAGTCGAAGAGGAACTTCGGGCCCGGAAGTTGAACGTCCAAGGATCACAGACTGTGAGGAGAGATCGGTTGCTGAGAGTCCAAATCCAGGAAATGGAGCTGGAAGGGGTAGATGTACCATGGTACGATACGGACACGACGGCCGGGGCGCAAGCCGAATATCCGCTTGACGATGAGACGTCGGAAGAGGAGAGTAACAAGCCCCCAAAGAAGAAAAAGGAACGGAGAGTACGGAATCAACAGGCCGGAAATCAGGAGATGGTTCCCCGGGGACACGGAGCCCCTCAGGAAAGGCAGCAGGAGGATACTATTCAGCCGGTAGAGAGGGAAGAACCAGCGCTAGGAACACAAATTGGATCGAGGGGAATGAATGCGACTTCAGCCGGTAGAGAGGCGGATAGGGGCATGGCCAGCATGGCGACACCAGGCCAACCCATCTTGATGACGAGAGAAGTACTGGAGACTCTACGAAGGGACCCATCAGCATGGGATCGGCTGATACCGCCGCCGGTAGTGCCATCGGGAACGAGGAGATCATCCGCTCCGCCAGAGCGAATACCCATAGAGTCACAGCGCCCGCAGGTGCTGGAACTGCTAATCACCGTCAATGCGACGGGACTACAGAGTTAGCGATCCAGTATAAGGGGTAGCCGGAGAATCTCCATCACGCCGTCAGCAGCGGATTTGAAGATAGTAGGGCGGGATAACGAGGATGCGTCGAGCGCTGGCGAATCGGACTCCGAAGAGGAAGACCCGGACCGGCTGATACACCCGCGCTACCCACCGAGAGTCGGAGGAAGAGTAAACGCGGCAACATCAGACAACGAGGGACTGCGTCTGCTGATAGATAGATCCGGGAGCGCCATTGCTCCGAACACATCACCCGCTCTAGTCCAGCTGTTACTCAGCATGGCAACCGCAGTGCAGGATCCCCAAATTGCGCAGTTACTGCCGGTACAGCACTCAGCCACGGCGTATGGACCGCCTGATGCCCATATCACGCGGAGGAGGTACGGGGACCAGCCCGCCGGGAGAGTAGGGGATAGACATCCAGAACCAGCAATCCTAAGGAGTCACGCGCAAGGAAATATCTCGGCCTTGAGACACCGTATACCAGTAGTGGGGGAGAGAGCACCACCTAGTGTATTGGGATACGACACATCGGATTCGGAAGAGGAAGACGAGAGACAGAGTGTCGAAGACTATCCCCACACGAGATGGATAACGTCGACAGGCAGCCAGAGCCGGACGGGTGGCGGTCTACACGTGATCAAGGTCCTGAAAGGGTGGAACATCAAGTTTACTGGGGAAGATCGAGAAGGCGCAGAGGAATTCCTAGCGCGGATTCAAGATTGCCGGAAGAGTGCAGGTTTCACAGACCAAGAGATCTTAGGAGCATTGCCATGTGTGTTGGATAAACAGGCCAGCCGGTGGTATCGTACAGTAGCCGATGAGATCCAGACGTGGAGGCAGTTTAAGAGGCAGTTCAGGCACCAATTCATTGGAGACTTGGATCGACAGGATCTGATGGACGACCTCAAGCGCAGAACGCAAGGAAAAGGCGAGAAGATTTCCAACTTCCTGTCAAACTTCCGATATATGGTCGGATATTTCAAAAGGCCTCCGTCGGAGAGAGAACAAGTGGAATTGGTGTACAGAACGTTATTGCCGGAATATCGGAACGCCATCAAAGATAAGCCGATATACACGCTGAGTGATATCCAACGATACTGCCGCGAATGGGAGAAGAATAGAGATCTCAACAAGCGTTATACGGCCCCACCGAGCGACGAGGAAATGAAAATCCCCAAGGCCGGATATTCAGAACCGTCGAGCAGGAAGAAAGTGGCAGCCATCCGTGAAGAGGAAGAAGAGTCGGTTGAAGTAGCAAGCATCGTGAAGAAGTCAACCACTAGCAAGAAGGGAACAGCGAAGTCTAAGGCCAACGCAGCCCCCCGCAGTGCAACCGCGCAGTCAGCCAAGGAACCGAGAATAGCAGCTCAGGTTCAGCTGGAAGAGCCGGTTTTAGCGGAGACAGCCGCGATACAGCCGCAGAGCGCCGGTGCTCCTAGGCCGGTGGAGAGAGCAGGAGGGAATATTAGCGCCCCAATCGCCCGAGACAGGCAACCGGGCGATAGAAGCATGGGAGGTTATGGAAGATCAGGATAGTACCAGAGCAGAAGAGAGTACTCGGGAGCCTGCTTCAAATGCTCGAAAGTGGGACACCGAGCAGCAGAATGCCCCGAGGCCCCGTGCTTCTTTTGTGGCAAACCAGGACATAGGCTGTTTAACTGCCCCGAGAAGTCGCGGTTTACGACACAGTGTCAAGTGTGCGGTGCATCGGGAGTGACGTTCAAAACGTGCTCTACATGCGCGCCTCTTCCCGAGAAGTGGGGAAACGGTCAAGCTGGGGGGTTGTAGTGTCCCACACCCCTCATGCTGAGCCTCCAGGGACAACAGCGGTAACCAGACAAGTACCACAAGATGTACCTGGCCGGAAGAGTGGAGGAGCACTAAGCTCAGAGAAGAGAGAGGGTGAAATCCCTCAGAAGAAGAGGAAGGAAGCGCCTGGGGTCAAGCCGGAAGAGTTAAAGCCTTTTCTAGCGCCAAAGCAAAATAACGAAGTCCAGTGTCCTTGGGTCAAGCCATCAGAGCCTACACCTTTGACAGCGCCAAAAGATACAAAGTTCGAGGGAAGTAATGCCAGAGAGAGCATTAAGTCTGATTGGGTCAAGCCAGAGGAGGTAAAATCTTCTCCAGCGCCAAATACAGGAACGGTGAAGAAAGTGAGAGAAAAATGGCAAGCAGGACCACATTGGAGCGAGTCGGCAATGAGGAACCCGTCTACAAGCCCAGTCAAACCTAGCTCACGCCCGGTGGAGGAAGCAAGGCCAGCAGAATCGCAGTGGAGCCAATCGGCGATGAGGAACCCGTCGAAGAGCCCACTCAACTCTAGCTCGCGCTCAGTGGAAGGATCGTCGAAAACTGAGATGATGAGGATGCTCGAGGAGTTCCGAAGCACCTCATGTACGGCCGGTGAGCCGGACCAATCAGTAGCATGGCGACAACCGATGGGAGGACCATCGAACATAGTGGAGGAGGAGTCTCCGAAGGAACCGAAGCGATCATCTTGGGTCAAGCCGGAAGGGCCGCAACCATTCCCCGCGCCAAGACAGAGAAAGCTTCAGATTGAGGAAGGATTTATCCGCAATGCCACTGACAACAAAACACAGGATCATACCTGGTACCTTGGAAGTGAGCAATCAATGAGTGCACCATTGACGGATCAGAAGGGAGGACCTTCAAAAGGAAATTACAAGTACTCACGGGACAAGCCAGGCTCAGAAAAGCCAACAGCGCCGGGGGAAGTAATAGAGGTAGAGGATTATCAATTGCCTAAGGAAACCAAAGCAGTGGACACAAAGGATAGCGATAGCGGGGCCATCGATCCAGTCATAACTGCGGAAGTCGTTCCGACAGCCAGTAGAAGGGTCGGAAGTGACAAGGTTAACTTAGGAAATTCGAGTTTAGGGGGAGAGAGGATTGTGCTGAGCACAATAGAGAGTGATCACGAGACGGATGAAGAAATCGCCGGTATGACGGTAGAAAATCGGAATTTCCTAACAGTGATCCTCGGAGGACAGTCGTACAAAACGCTTTTTGACCCAGGAGCCATGGTGGCTGTGGCAGGACCGAAAGTTACGAGTAAGTTCCGAGACCGATTGGAACCAACACAACTAGCAGTACGAGGAGCAGTCGGCGGTGTAACGCCGGTAGCAGGATTGTTGAAGGTCAGCCTGGAAGTGGATGGGCACGTGGAAATCCTACCAATTCGTGCATTAACGAATCTGGAGTATGATCTGCTACTAGGGGTAGATTTCTGCCGGCTGTTCCAATGTGATGGGAAGTTTGGAGAAGACTTGTGGAGAGTGAGAGGTGGCGAATGGAGACGCTTTGCCGGTCGAGAGGGAGACACGGAAGCGACCATATACGTCGAATGCGCAGGAATCTGCGAATTCAAGGATGAGCAAAGAGAACGAGTGAGGAAGCTGGTAGAGAAGTTGCTACCCGAACAAACGGATGAACATCTCTTAACCAACTGCACGGAGCACGCGATAGATGCACAAGGCGCCGCTCCGATCAAGCACAAGTTACACCGGATGTCGCCAAGGATGTTGGAGGTGGCACAAGAAGAGGTTCGAAGTATGGACAGCAAAGGCATTATAGAGAGATCGGCCAGTGACTGGAGCAGCGCTACAGTGTTAGTCAAGAAGTCGGATGGGAAATATCGGTTCTGTATAGATTACAGGGACTTAAACAGGGTCACCAAGAAGGATGCATACCCCATCCCGAATATGGACTCCATTCTTGACAAGCTAAGGCGGGCCAAATATATCACGACGATAGACCTAAAGTGGGCCTATCACCAAGTGCCGGTAGAGTTGACAAGTAGGAAGTATACAGCCTTTGCAGTCCCAGGGTCAGGCCTATGGCAGTTCAATAGAATGCCATTCGGGCTCACGAACGCCCCGATGACATTCCAGAGGCTAATAGATAACCTCTTTGGCCCGGAAGTCGAACCATACATCTTCGGATACCTAGATGATATTATCATCGTCACGGAGGAATTCGAGGAACATCTACATTGGTTGGAGGTAGTGTTGACGAGGTTGAGAGACGCGAATCTGGACCTGATGGAGTTCCCGAAGAGTAAGAGCAGGCACAAGTACCTCGCAGTATTCCAGGATCTATTTACCAAGTGGGTAGAGATCAAACCCCTGACCAAAGCGGATGGAAAATCGGTAGCACGGGCATTAGAAGAGTTAATCTTGTTCAGGTGGGAGACGCCCAACTACGTGCTCACAGACAATGGCCGGGAGTTTGATAACAAGACCCTGAAATCAATGCTGGAGGAGTACGGAATCAAGCATGTAACCACACCACCCTACCATCCTCAGGCAAATCCAGTAGAGAGGAGTAACCGGACGTTGAAGACCATGATCGCCATGTTCATCGAATCTGATCAAAGGGAATGGGATCAGAACCTGCATAAGTTGAGACATGCCATAAACACAGCGTCACAGTCCTCAACGAAAGTATCGCCAGCCTTTCTCAATTATGGCAGGCATCCGCGGCCGGTGAAGAGCTTACGCAGAGAAGTGGAAGATAGTAAGTTGATTGAGCAGATTCAGCCGGAAGAGTGGGTAGAAAGAGCGAGCAAGTTAGATGCTCTGAGAGATCTAATGGCCAGACACCTCGATCAGGCAAGAGCCAAACAAGAAAAGCAGTATAACAAGGGCCGGAAGGATGTCAGGTTTCAGGTCGGCGACCAGGTACTGAGGAAAGTGCACGTGCTATCCAATGCCGCACACAGCTTCAATGCCAAGCTCGCTCCTAAGTTTGAGGGTCCGTTTGAGGTTCTAGAATTAAGGTCACCCACCGTATATATTCTAGGTCAGGGTGGGGGAGTTAGCCGCCGGATCACCAAATCCCACGTCTCGGAACTAAAAAAATTCGTCCAACCTAGGGGAACCCGTTAGGTCACCTGGGAATTACTTAGTCCCCCCCCCCCAATCCACCTTATCTGGAATTCTCTCGAGGGGTAGGCAGATACGGGTGCGACCTCACGCCCACCCTATGGGGGGTGTCAAAGGACCTCTAGCCGAATACTAACCTGTGATGTCTGTGTTGTCCGAATGAGCAGGGTCGAAATGCCGTACTAATTGGAGCTGCCATGTTTTTTTTTGTTGGTTGTTTTGCCGAATTAGGTGCTGAGAATGCCAGGATTTGGAAGACGTCGTCCATCATGGCCGGAGAGGTGCCACTCCCCGTTCCCGGAGTTCGAGCCTCCGGGTGATGTGGTGCGGCTGGAAACCGTACCAGAAGCGGAGGAGACTGCTTCGTCGGACGCGCTCCCCTCAGCTCGGCCCGAGAGTCCAATACTCAGTTGGGCCGACTTCCTTGAGAAGTACCTCAAGGAAGCGGCCGCACGCCACGACGAGGAGAAGCGTGCGGCCTGGCTGGATGAGGTGCGCGCCCAGAAGCGACACGAGGCCGTCATGGACGCGGCTGCAGAGCGCTACCCCAAGCCGCTACTGGTGTCGCCCAGCGTCTCGCCCATCCTCATCAACCTCGAGGACGAGGAAGAAGGGGAGGAACCCGTCAAGGGGGTAATCTCCAAGGCCGGTAGAGTAGGTGAGGAGGGGGTAGTCCCCAGTGCCGGGAGAGTGGGCAAGGAGAGCCCGGAGTCGCTCGAGAGCCAGGCCGCAGTGGCCGAGCTGGACGAGCTGGTAGAGCCGGGAGAGATCGTGGAGGAACCGGTTCCGGTCGTACCAGACCGGGTAAAGGTAGGATCGGGCCCTCGCGAACGTAGGGTGATCGTGAGCCCGTTCCTGCCGGTGCCCAGATCCACTCCCGGCCCACCCATGGTTTGGGACGACGATTGGCCGGAAGAGAGGGAGGAGCCACGGGCGTGGCAACGAGAACACGGCCGCATAGAGTCGGTGGCGCCGGTGGTGTTGGTGCCCAGCGCCCGGCGGAGCCGCAACAAAGTGGGCCATTATAACCCGCGCAGGCAGCTCACGGCCGATGACTACGAGTCAGCGGTCGTGAGTCCACCCGTTGCGCGCTCCGGTGCCCCACCATCCGGCCCATCCGTCACTCACCAGCCGAGAGAGGCAGCCGTTGCCGGAGGATCCGCGAGGGCAGGACCGAGCAGACCGCACCTCGACATTTTCCGACTGCCTCTCAAGGTCAAGACTCGGGGAGTGATTTTCGGGGGGGTCAACCCGATCCGCACGGATCCAAACCTAGATCCACCCCCGTACGTGTGCTTCAACTGTTGGCAGCGCGGCCACGGGCAGGGACAGTGCCCTCGCCCCCGGAACCTCTTCTGCGAGAACTGTGGCCGCAAGGGAGTGGAGGTAGAGGAGTGTCCCCGTTGCCGCGATGCTAACCTCTCACACGTACGGAGGGACCTGGAGCACCGGCAACGAGAGCGGGAGATGCGCCGCGAGAGAGGAAGGGAGGCGGCTGACACCACCCGGACGAGAGCGAGCAGATGGGATACGGCGAGGGAGAAGCAGGAGGAGCAGCGCTCACGTAGCCCCACCGGCACGCGCGAGGAGTCGCAGCCGGGAGTTACCTCCACCCCAAGGAGCAGCCTACGAGTCCCCACCGTAACCTGCGTGGACGAGCCACCTGCGACCCGAGAGCCGTCACCCGCAACCACCGGAGGCAGGTCAACGCCGGTTAGCATGCGGGCCATCTCCCCGCCACCCCGCACATCCGACACCGCCGTGGACCCGGCGATGGCCGCGGTGCGGCTGATGCAGTGCCTGGAGCAGTACCCGCCCGACATTCGTCAGGACGTGCTGCGGGCTGTCTACGGGCGCCCACAGACGGAGTAAACGGGTGTGCACTCCATTGCCGGAAAAAGGAGGAGAGAACGTCTCGGTAGAGTAGGAGCCACAGTCGGGAGAGTGAGGAGGACGGCAGGAAAAGAAGAGGAAGTCGGGAGACAGAGGCCACGTCAGCCAAGCCGGTCGTGACCCCATGCCTAGTAAGTTGCGACCCTACTCATATAAGACCATGACAAATTTTGATTAGTAGTTCCCGTTAGCATATCCCCAAGGTGAGAGAGAGGTTGTCCCCACAATTACGAGTTGGTGTGACTGAATGAGTGGATGATGTAATAATTGGTGGCGGAAATGATGTGCGAGCGAAACTAACATTAAAACTAAGTAGTCGTAAGTATCAACGAGTGGTGGCGTTGGTGGCGTGGGTCCGTCGGAAGAGGTTTGTGTTTATAAAAGAGGCGCATGAGCCCGGGGTGATAGTAAGAAACAGGCGGCCCACTTATGTGGTCCGGTTTAGGGTGGGGGTGTTTGTGACGGAGAATCCGGCACAAGAGAGGTTATGTAGAGAGAGAGAGAGAGAGCAGATAGAAAACACAACCTCACCCACATGGACGCCTCCGACGCCACGCACGAGCCACTAAAAAACATTGTATGACCGGGATTAACGGGATGGGATCTGCTTTGTTCCATGCACGGAGGCCGGGAGAACCAGGACAAGGAGCTGACCGGCCAGGACGAGGAAGAACACCACCGGCAATAGGCGCAGCACGAGGAGAGGCGACACCACTGGCACTTCACTGGGACACTGGCACGCGCGACGCGGAGAAGGGGGAGAGAGCGCGATCGTCCGGAGCCACTACACTGCTCCACAGCGAAGAGCCGGCAGAGTGAGAGAGAGCGCGCGAGACAGAGAGAGAGAGAGAGCGCGCGACTTGTCACCGGCCGGAGAGAGCGAGCAGCGGGAGAACGCGCTCGACCAGGCCGGACGGACGTGCGAAACGGAGAGCGCGATAGCTCTCGCCGCGCATCCGCTCCGCGCCGCTCACAGAAAGAGAGAGCAGCCAGCCTCGCGCCGAGAGAGGGAACGGATGTTCGTTCCACCTCGGCCAAGCTCGCGCTTCCCTAGGCACTTTAGCATGGCAGAGCGCACGGCCGGTGGAGTGAGAGAGAGCGCGCCATAGCCAAGCTAGGGTAGCGCGTGAGAGCGAGAGAGAAGGAGCGCACGCGGCCTACTAATGCATGCTCGCATAGTAGTGCTTGGCCGGTAGAGTGAGGAAGAGAGAGATAAGGCGGCCACGTTGGCCAACGCGCTGACTCAGACCTACTGAGAGTAGGCAGCGCCACGCCGACGGCCCCGAGCCAATCAGCAGGCCGGTAATTCGAGATTCGAATCTCGCGCCGGAACAACAGGTAGCAGCCTTGACCTACGACAATCCAATCAAGGCCGGGGATTTAGGTCAAGGCTGGTGTAATTGGAGCAGCACCTGCGCGACTGATAGCCGGCTAATGACCTGCGGCCGCGCGCGCAAGCCGGAAGAGTAGCGAGGGAAGAAGAAGCGTCGAGGCGAAGAAGAAGCTTCGTCTCGCCCCATTTCGTCCAGGACCTTCCGACAGACTACACGCTTATCGGAGTTCCATCGACGCCAGAGACGCCATTGTGCCCGCCACGTGCAAGCTGCCGTGGCTGTTAGTTTTTATTTTTTTCTGTTGGAGACGAGAAAGAGAGCGAGAGCGAGAGCAATACCAGCGAGGACTAGGAGTTGTTGGACCGGCCTTAAAGTAAGTGGGTTGACTTCGGCCGGTTTATGAACATTTGTTCGTCTGGCCCGCGCCGCCAATATCTCTCTCGTGACGCGTACGTGCCGCGACGGAACAGCGTGCCCGGGAACTAAGTGTCGGTGGAGTGCGAGGGAAGCCGGTGCGAGTAAGGCGAACGCTGTATTTCGACGTGAATATATATAAGAATATAAATTACGATCGAGAGTCATTTCTGCGTACACCTTTATGCCGCCGTTCCTGTCCTTTTGCATGCTGTCATTGTGTTGTCCCGGTTATTGTGAGAGTCGGTCGCGTGGTTAGAATCAGCGTCAGCAGTACGACGAGGGTTTCATCCGTGTTTCCTCAGCGAATTCCCTCTGGGAGGGGAGGCTCAGGAGCAGCTGGGAACGAGGTAAGTCAGGGACAGAAATTGCCAGGCGCCCAACACCAACACCACGAGATCAACAGCAATTGTCTGGCTCCCATGGGAAAAATCGTGACACGCGTTCAATAAATATTGAGGCCGAGAGTTTTAGTTTCATTCAAGTTAGAAACCCGTCACAGAGGAACATTTTTTAAGGATTTTTACATAAAAATAAGCGATTTTTTTAAGATTTTTTTTTCGTGTATGTATGTTAGTGTGTGTGTGTGTGTGTGTAACGCACTGTATCTCAAAATTGGATAGACCGATTTTGACGTTTGACCTCTCATTTTCTTCGTATTTTTTGTCGTATGCCTGCTCAAAAATAATTTTTTATATTTGATTTATATTTTTTTTTATGATGAAAAATAGATTTGTAAGGTTTACTTTTTTTAATTTTTTTATATGTTTCCATTAAAATCTTTTAAAATATAAAAAATTGTTAGAAAGAGCTTTTAATTACCTATATTTTGAAATATTATATGTTAAAATATTTTTAGTCATTCTTTTGTTATTATCGAAAATGGCGTCTTTTTTATATATCCTATTTCTTTGTAAATAATAATTAAAATTTAATGAAATTTTTTTTTGTGATAGAGATTAATATGATCATTAACCAGTTAAATTTTCAATTTATTATTATAAAGAGAAAAAAATATATTTATGAAACAAATCGTGTTTATATGTGACACGATAGGGGTTTTAAAAATAAATTAATCTTCATAAAAATTTGTAGGTAATCGGTACTTTTATACCTCTCGCGATTGTTAGTTTTTTAGCTAATTAAAATAATAAAAAAAGAAATTATTTGCGTTTTTTGATTTTTTCGTTTTTTTCTTCACCTCTTATATTTCATAGATTATTTAATTTATTTTCAAGTATAATAGTTAAAAATTTTGGTATTTTTTTGTTCTTTTAAAACAAAAGTTACCTTATTAGATTTAATTGTTGTTTGATTATTTTTTGAATGTTTAAAAATATGTTTTTTTTTAAGTTTAAAATTTTATACTTATTCTTATATATTTATA
>UELU01143096.1:0-30136 GCA_900490025.1 Megastigmus dorsalis | reverse complement strand
AGCTTAAAAGATAAGCTTTATAGAGAAATTAGTTAGATTCATGGCAAATTTTTTCATTAAATCGTATACTGTAAAAATACGAAATAGTACATGTTTTAGGTATTTGACATTATTTCCAACATTTAAAGTACAATATCTTGGCTTCTAATTAATGAAATTGTAAAATTTTGACGAGGCTTTAAAGGTTAGGGTCGATGCTTGCAAAAATTACTCTAACCACCGAAATCCACTGACAATTTCGATGAAGAATACTAAATGAAAAAAAAATTTCACTCGTAATTTTGTGTTTTTTGTTAATTAAATAATTATAACTTTTTTCCTATGCATTTTCTTACAATTCTGACAACATAGATCGAAAGTTCAGACAATTTTACATCAGAAATGACTAATCTCAATTTTTTATAGGACCGATATCAAAGTAAATAAAGCTGTTGAAAATAGTATGAAAAAAGTGTCCGTCCGGTCCTTAATTGAAGAAAATAAAAACAAGTGATAAGTCAATAAGATTCTGATCTATTAGCAGCTAACTCTTAGCCGAAATCTTAGCAAATCCGTAACTATATAATCGATATATATATAATAAGGGTCATAGAATAAACAATGAGCAAACAAGGAATTTGTTTTGAACAATTTATTACTCTTGTAAGAATGATAAAAAAGAAACGAAAAAAGGTAGAACAATCGGTAACAATGTATATACTGGCATGGCACAAACTCCTACACTCTCCAGGAGATCTCAGAGCGAGTCCTCCCTACTTCTTGAGCACGACGGGACCAGCTGGTGCAGCGAAGGCCGGCGCGGCAAAGGCAGGCGCCGCGCTGTAAGCGCTGTAAGCCAATGGCGAGGCTGGTGCAAAGGCACTGGTATAAGCCAACGGAGCAGCGACCGCCGGGGAAGCGTAAGCCACGGGTCCGGCGAACGCCGCTGGTGCACTGTAAGCCAGAGGTGCAGCGGCTACGGCTGGCGAGGTATAAGCTACGGGGGCAGCGGCGTAAGCCGCGGCAAGCGGTGCGGCAGCCAGAGTGTTGTAGTTCCTGTGGATGGCCTGGTAGCTCTTGGCCGTGACGAAGGGGGCCGGCACCGCGACCGGGGCTGCCGCTACCACCGGGGCCGCTGGGACGATTCCGGCTGATGCCGCCGCCACCAGGAGGGAGAGAGTCTGGAAAGAAATCGGTTAAACCGCTCGTTCAGTGGATATCTACGTATCGGTTGGCAACCGTTCAATGCTTTATACTTACAGCCAGTACGAACATGTTGTTGCTTGGGTTGGGTTGTTGATGCTTCAACGTTTGGAAGACGATTGATGACCAAAACGCCCGGGCCCATAGTATTTATAGCCCGGCGGTACCGAGCCCTACCACCATTGCGATGCCTTGCGAAATGACCAAACCGAAGAGGATGTCTCTCTGTATGTGACTCCACCCGTACGAGCCGTATACCTACGGACCGAGTAGCTCTTGTGAAATCAATTGTTGCGATTTCTTCGCCACTACCTGACTACTGATC
The DNA here is from genome assembly GCA_900490025.1 of Megastigmus dorsalis. Lineage (NCBI taxonomy): Eukaryota > Metazoa > Arthropoda > Insecta > Hymenoptera > Megastigmidae > Megastigmus > Megastigmus dorsalis. The sequence continues at coordinate 28,629 of UELU01143096.1, read as the reverse complement.
ACCCGCGTACTCTACTTAAGCCAGAGGACGAATTTTGCAATGTGTGTCGCGCCGTGGCGCTGGAGACCGTCTTCTTTTCTTTTTTTTTTCCTTTGTATTTCGTTGGCCTTTAAGGCTGATATGGGGATTCGATTACGAGCTTCTTCTTCGGTATAGGATTTATTTAACGGCACTGATTAATAAAGAAAAACCATTATAATATACTCATGAATCGTGAATCGTATGCATCTAGTTTTTAGACCAAGTGCTTACAGTTTCAATGTTATAAAAGTTTTTCATTTTGTTTAATTGTATCTTGGAAAAATTTAAAATACAAAACAACATCAGAACACGAAGTGAATCATTAAGAAAGATATCATCCTGTCTGCAGATCTTATGCATAAAATCTTGAACCAGTTTTCGAATTGAACCAACACCTGTGAATTCGGTATAAAAATAACGCCGCGGTCCTGATTTAAATTCATGGAAAGACTTGACTAAAACTGTTCAGGCCAGCTTTTTCGATGCATAATTAGAAGAAAGTGTGATTTTGTACATGTACAGCTCTGCTATAGAGTAAAATGAATAAAACACATGGTGGCTATCATACGCACCCGAAATTCCAAACTATACGAAATGAAAACATCGCCATGTGCGCAGATAATTGAAGGAACTGAAACGCCAACTCATTTCGATTACTAACGAGGTGATTTAATTTAGTATTTGGAGATTGATGAGCACTGCATATTGAAAAAATAATGTTTATTTCAGTATTAATACGTTGTAAGACTAAAGTGTTAAATATATTGTTATATGATAAGTGTTGTTGAAACATCAATGTAATTTTACGCAATGAAGGTTTCAATGATATCTAATTATACGTAAAATCATGGGCACACATAACGCACACACCATTCTATTTATATTTAAAATAATGATCGTTGATAAGCGTCATAGATATGTTCTTATGCAGTGGAACTGCTAATGATCCGAGACGCCAACGGTGATTCGCCTCACCATAAATAATATAGATAATTCTTAGAACTCCAATTTTTCGTTTACCAGGAATGACCTTTTGTAATGTTTTCTATGATATACATAACATTGTGCACAAGAATGATACGCGCAATTATATTGTATAACCGACATCTAAGAAATCTCATGCCTATACGTACCATAACGTATACCATAGACCTTTTTAATTATAAAATATTTATTTATTTTTCAAGCAGAATTGGTTTTTTCATACCAATTCTAAAGTAAAAATATTTATACTTGTTTGTGCAAGTCTCCATCGGTAGAGCAATCTATGCCAATGAAAATTTGAGTTTCCAATTGAATGAATCGATGCCAGACAGAATTTCAGTGCCGTGACCTTGATACAATATAAGCTTTCCTCGCACACACACACACACACACAGTATATAGACTTAGCTGTTCTCGCGAATAATGTCCACATTCAAGTAACTCTCGCCTATTGCATAAGTACATTTCCCGAACGATGTGAGGACTGAGGTTAGGCTTCTTGATTGCACACATTCACACGCACACACACACTGTATATATATATATACATGCGCACGTTTGGGGACAGCATATGGAAGGAAATGTCGAGCAGCGAAAGCGACAGTGCGATATGAGAAGGAGCGCGATGAATAAATATTATAAGTATCGAGGACGTGCAGTCCGAATTTGCATATTACCAATAAATTGAATACTTTCTCCTGATGCTAACAATTACCAGAGTAAAGTCGAATTGTAATTTTAGAATGATTTTATAATATTACTCTTAGTTTTTCTTTTAAATCAACAATAAGTATAATCGCTTTATTTTAATTTTAAAATTGGGATCCATTGTATTATTAGAAGTATACAAATGAAAAAGCAGTAATGATTCGTATATCCGACAAACAGTTTTTCATAATTTATTTTTCTAATCAGTATTTATACCGGTACCTATACATTACGTAAGGATATATCGATATTTCTGTGAAATCAAACCTTTTAAATGTAGTTTTAAGAACAAATATTATTATATAGGGATTAAAGAGTACTTTTAGTTTTGATTTGTTTCATAATATTGTTTGCTTACTAAATCAAAATAAAAAATATGTTAAAAGTTAAACTCTATATCTCTTATTATTATTATAATCGAAAGGAAAGAATTTGAAATAAAAAATTTTAAAAGAAATAAAAGTACTAAAGCTGGAAGTATAAAAAATATCAGTAACCGACGATATAAATAGGTAGAATCTTAAAAGAAAACTCTAGATTCAAGAAGAAATAAATAAGTTTTTGGAGCAACTAATAAATATTGATGAATCAGAATCTAAACATAATATGAAAGATTAATGTTTCAAAACAAGAATAAGGAAGCATTGAATAAAAAATACAATTTTTTTAAATTCTTGGAACTTAATGCTATGTCAAGAATACAAACAGTGACCATCGTGACTCAATCGTCACATTCCACGCGAAATGTTTCATCTATAGGTATTACTTTATCGGAATATCGATGAAAATTTAATTAGCGTCGTACCTACATTTTTTGATTGATATCGTTACAAGGATATAGATAGTAAAATTGTTAACAATTTTATTTTCGCTCGGCCAGTGCGTACAAAGTGAAAAAAAAAAACGTTGAACGAAGAACATTTTAGAAACCAGTTTCAACTTTCTGGAAATCAAAATAAACATTTACTTATTCGCATCCTTCTCTTTCTCCTTCTATCTCCTGCTCTTATCTATCCTATCTATCTACCCTATAGCTTCGTATACACGGGTTTGTGTAATATTATATTTTGAGACTGACCAAACCTATATACTTGGATACAAAAATTTTCATTTTTTTCACATTTCAATTTACTGCTATATTAAGTCCTTGTTCAAACAATTTGTATCATACAATCGTTAGGCAACTACATAGTTTTGTCATCAATACCGTAGGCATAGAAACCGATATACATGTCTGCACTAGTCTCGAGCAAGTGCAACTATGTATGCAGCTGACTCGATTCATCGGTAATTTGCGTAAGCACCATTTATAGACCACGAGATCGAGAAGTTTGGATTGTATTTTAAGCGTGAGAAAAAAGAGAAAGAGAGCGAGAGATTGATACGATTGACGATCGTAAAAAGTGTGCAGAACGTGATGAAGCTGGTATAACATTGGGGGACATGTATACTCTGACGCCTCCTCCCTACGCAGCCGTGTACACGCGTATACGCTAAATTCGATCATCTTTTTACCAAAGGCGAGCTTCCGCGGCGGATATTATATTTTCCATCGATGCGCATATATGAGTTTTCTATTTCTGCTAATATTATCTTGACCATTTGGAGATGCTGCATCGATTTCTGTTGACAGTCATAGTTTGAAACTTGTTTTATTTATGGAAGTAAGTACTGAGCTGCGCCCAGAAATTTATTTGTAAAACTTTAATACGTGCAAAAGTATTTTTAAATTTCTAAATCTTTTAAGCGATCTCCTTATGTACTAATATTATTAGGGAAAAAAAGCTTTGCTGTAGTTTAAATTACCAGATTGTTTATTAACACGTGCTGTTATAGAGATTAAATGCGCAAGTCTTATTTTATTTATCTTTGATTTATCAACATTTACTTTGTTTAGCTTTGGCGAAACGTTCGCGTGGAAAACGTTCAAACGTGCGTCATTATTAGTATAGAAATAAAATGCCAGGATAGAGCATGACCAGCACAAAGTTACATCCAAACGTGACAGCTATGAGGATCCATAGCAAACAAACCTTGAAGCGTTCCATAGCTTTTGTTAAATTCTATTTGTACGATTATTTCACACCTCGTATTAATCGCGTTATTTATTCAAATAAGCAGGCGTTTCAAAAAAATATATAGTTTTCGATAATATTGTACGGAATCGCATGAAAAAAAGATTCATCGCATTCATATACATTATTTGAAACGATAAATAACTGTGCTGGTGAAACGTAGCTATATCGTTAGTTTGTCTACCATATTGCTATTAATTCCTCTTAATACTACCAAGTAAATAAATTATAATAAAGACTATGGATGGCAATGATGACCTTCACCATCATGTATCGATACACGTTCTCAATCAGAAATTTTAAACAAGATTAGAATAGAATAATAAGCTATAATAAGCTATATAGTAGAAAATTGCACGCCAAAAATACCCTAATAATCACTTCATTATGACATTGCAGTCTACCATCGAATAACAAGTTTGGTCCATCGTAACCCGATAAAGCCATTCGTAACTACACATGTAACCAAACACATGTGGGTGACGGTCCATGCACGAGGAGCCCATCACACATACGCCTGCATTACATATCGAATCGGTAATAATCCAATGCTAATTATAAATTAACCCACGCCCGGCCATGTCGAAATAATCAAGCTGCCACTGATTACGAAGGGGGATATAATTGGAAGGTTATATGATCGAAATCATTAACGTAATACACTGTTAGTTTTAAAAAAAAATGATGCATTTTTTATTATCTTCTAAGAATGCGATGAGTTAAACAGCACATTTACGTATATAGAAATCCCTGAGGTTTAGACATCACAATAGTGCTTTATTCACGATACGATGTATACGACGAGGCAGGACGTGTCAGTGCGGATCGAATCGACGTCCTCTCTCATTATGCGTAAGCGCTATAATAATAAGGGGCGTAAGAGTACGTGGAGTAAGTCTGAGGCGGTAGTTGGTGGGGTTGTGGGTAGAAGCGAATTGGTGCGGTGATCGCGGGCAGAGGATTATACAGCGAAGCCAATGGCACGACGGTCTCGCCTATATGGACTGGTGCTGGTGCTGAATAAGCCATGGCGATCAGGCCGATGAAAGAGATCTGAAAATTGATAAATGTGTTGTTTTTTTTTTATTTTTGGCTTTAACTTATAGTGCATCCGGATGTATGAAGATTGGACTAAATTTTGAATCGCTGTATACGGTATAATTATTGAGAATTATCACGATTGCAGTGTATATTTTTTCTTCCTGAATTGAGGTATCTATACGTGCGCAAGTAGAAAAAAGATATTATATATTTATTTGACGTGCTGAATTCTCATCCGATGTCAGCACTTTTTCTTCAATAAATAACTATATTATATTTTATATACACAATTTATTTTATTTGAAATAAAAAATGCTTTAAAAGAGTCTTACAACCCTACTATTTTAGAATTTAGAACTTTAATAACAATTTTATAACTTTTAATATTATCAATTGCATTTGTGAAAGAGATTCTAGATTACTACAGATTTAAAACACTCACGATTTTTTTATTTACATATTTTATCTTATTAGCATTATTTATAAACAAATATACCCGTGAAACAATTACGATCCGATCATAAAATTATTCCAACAAAGTGACAATATCTTTATCTTCTCTACGCGATAAAATCATTTACAAAAGGATACATAGATCGATCCGCGAAAATATAAGCCCAAAGACCAAAACTTGAACAAAACTCACGCATATATACGCGTATATCCGCCGCGGCTCCTTATAGTAATATTCGTGCGCGAGAGATGAGGCCAAAGAAAAAAAGGTAAAAGGGACGATAAACGCGCGCTCGAAGTAAAAGTGCGCGCACGTCTATGTACGCGTATATATATGTATAGACGGGCCAACAAAGAAAAGTCCACTGGTTCGCACTGCAATCTGCTCATAGTGTGCGGTGTGTAGTTGTTGCTCTCGTCCCTCTCGTTCCCTCGCTTCGTACGTATAAGCCCGCGGCCTTTAAGACTCTATATACGCGCAAGAACGCGGTACCTACAGACGCGGCTATACGTACAGAGAGGAGAGAGAGAGAGAGAGAGAGACTCCCCCGAGCAACAAGAGCCCTGCAAGAGCTAAATTACTGGATATATATACGTATATATCGGAGGGGTAGAAGAAGGTCTACTTACAATCTTGAACATTTTTCTCGTAGTGCAGGTCGGTTCACCTCTCTCGATGATCGTGTGGTAGGTATATATGCTACACTGCAGGGGGATATAAACTTCGCTATGCAGCTGTTGCACTCGTTTTGCTATATATCGACTCATCGGGTGGATCTTTTATATATACGTGCAGCAGCCAACTCTCGCTCCTATAGTCCATCCGAAAAAAGAAGGAATAGCAGAAGCGGAGGATCGCGGCGAGCGCAACTCTAGGAGAACTTGTTCAGCTCGCTAGGAGTGCCTGTGTGCCTGTGTGCGTAAGTGTGCGAGAGCTGCGTGAGCAAGTGTGCGTGACCTTGTGAATAATCATCGAAGTCCCCCCCCCCTCTCTCTCTCTCGCTCTTGCTCCTTGCTATTTTATCACTGCACGAGAGAGGAGAGACAAAGCGAGAAGAGGAGCAAGTCCGAGGGGGAAGAAATACCGGATCGGAGGAGAGAGAGAGAGAGAGAGAGAGAGAGAGAGAGAGCAAGAGAGAGATGAACATGGGCAGTTCTCTTGGAGTCCCGAGCCGTGCGGCGAACGAATGGTAGAGAGCTGGTGGGGTGGGGGTGTTGTTAACGCTGAAGGGCTTGTGCTCGCGCGGCCGCGCTCCGCAGTGCTACAATTGGTCTAGGTCCTGCCTCTTGCGAGTATATAAGCTGGTGCGAGCCGCGGCTAAGGCATATTACTGTTCTGTTCTCTTACCGAGCAACCAGTGCACTCAAAACCTCCAATTCAACATGCTTAAGCTGGTCAGTACCCTATACAAGTATATCTATACACATATATTAGTCATTTGTTTGTATAGTCTCATTTTCTTCCAATTGTATTTCGTCAAAGTCATTTATAATTCTCTAATTGTTCAATCGGTTTGTTTTTTTATTAAATGTAGCTTTGTTGCTTACCGATCATCGATGGAATTCATTGTTCTTTATCTTACAGTCTGATTTTATAAATTTAAATCTGTTGCCAAACTAGACAGCCGCGGTAATAAGATCGTCGATCCAATAGTCATGGTTTATTATCTAAAAGATCCAGTATACGGTTTCATTAAATTCAAGTCAACTCGATGAATCAGACACACTCGATACTACCAAGATCTTTTACCGATCATTGATCTTTTCTATTATTATTATTCTTTAGCTAATCGTGATTGCTCACTTTCATAAATTCAACTCTGTTTAATACAATAGAGGCTCAACGCGCTAAGATCTCATCTTTCAATTATTTCTGACATATGCTCGATTATACATGACTCCAACACCTGATCCATCCTTGATCATCTCGAAACAAAGTCCAATAACCATTAACCTTAACGTCTCGATCTCTTTCAGTTCTTGTTCGCCGCCTTCCTGGCCTTGGCCGCTGCCTCGCCAGCACCAGCACCGGCACCAGCCCCGGCACCAGCTCCCGAGCCCAAGCCAGGCGCGCTCCTCGCAGCCCCGGTCTACTCCTCCTACATCGCACCGGCACCTGCGCTAGCCTACAACACCTACCCCCTCGCCTACAACGCGTATCCGTACGCCAGCCAACCCATTTACAGGGCATCGTATCTCCTGTAAGTCGTCCAGCTAAGCCAAACGACCAGCTGAGCGTTGGCTCGCGTCCATAGGGTCCGATTGATGCTGATCAACAACATCCCCCACCATCGTCTCCTCTGAGAAACAACAACGGCAACAACAATTGGACGCTGCGGGAGCCGCGCATCATCGTGAACTTCTTCTACGAAATTTCTCGAAGCACGCATCAAACACACGGATAACTCATTCACCGACACACACCCAAAATAACAAAACGACAAAAAAAAAAGAAACCCACGCCCGGACCTCGAAACCCACCTTTCCCAACACCCCCTATTTCTCACGCCCACCAAACCCTTGCCGATCCTTCAAGAAACATACCTCCAGTCAGACTTCATACTTACTCAGAAATAAACTCCTGTGTCTCATCTCGTCTCGTCACGTTTCGTTTAATGTCTCGGCCACTCACCCTCAATCTTCTGCCACGATCGTGTTCTCACGATTCATGGGGAAAAAAACTCAATCAACAATAAAATTGCTTAAAGGCTAATTTTCATCGCAATACTGTGTGTTTTACTTATTATTACAATCACCTTCTCCTTACCACAATTATGACTTAACTCGTTTGACTGTTTTCTGTTAAACTACGGTTAAACAGTAATTTGTTTTAGAACTTGTTAGAAGAATATAAAAAAAAAAAAGGATAGAAATCCTTGAGAGTTTAGAAAATACTTTGAAACAAGTTGTTTTCTATCGAAACATAGTTTGATAGTCAACGAGTTAAGAGATAATTATTAAGAATAATATATTGTTTTAAAAGTATACGTAAAGCCTCCAAGCACAAGATTTAATAAATTTGGAAAGATATTTTATTTGCTATCGATTTATTAGACTAGTAAATTTCATAATTTAGTTAGTTTCTTATAACTTGCCGTTGATTTAGATCATTTATATTACGTATTAAGAAATATATAACGCAAGTCTAAAGTCTTCGATAAACTCGCACTACAAAATATTAATAAACCGACGATTTCAAATCCTCGATAAAATATTCTATATGTCATATTTTATTTTTGAATTAATTCCAACTGCATATGGATATAAATATATAAAATTGAAAATATTAAGATTAGCTTAATCCGTAGGTTCTGTGACACTATTAATTTTATAATTTCCATCAGAGAAGGGAAAATTAAGCTTATAGTATAAGTATAACAAATAACAATCAAACGTGATTTACAGAAAGAGTTTAAGTATTTAATTTATAATAATAATATAATAATATAGAATATCAGAACTTCATACACAATTTTAATTATTTACTTATTCAATTTTAATTGCACCCACATCTCAAAGTTTTGACGCACTAATTGAATTAATTCTATAGTATAAAAGATATGCTTATACTGAAAGTTTACGCTGTTTCTAAATTCCAGTAAGCTGGATTCCCAAAGACAATGATGGTAAATTTTTAAAAGAATATCTCATACATACTATACATCCATCCTTTGTGATGTGTGATAATATCTCTAGTATTTAAGATTTTGACTACTGTGATATCACCGACTAATAATTGTATGCATCATTCTATTTTACTTTATTTTGTTTTACTTAATTTGTATTTTCTCAATGCTTTTTAAGTTTGTAAATATAATTTTCAAAGAAATCCATATCTATCTATTTATCCTTTGAAATGCCGCTGCGCTTCTACAGAACGAGATAGATCTACTGTAATGTCCAATTAATAAAATTATTTTTAATTCGCGGTATACCTAGAGTAGCAATTATTTTTCTAAAATCTCACATCGCTCCGAATTTTGAACAAAATATTTATCAATATTATTTATAAAAGCAGCCCAAGACATTACGAATATCAGCTAATTTTTATCGTCCAATACACGTTAAAACTGATGGTGGTACGCGTATTTTTAAGGCGCCGATAAAGAAGTTTATGATGGTGCGTATAACCAAGTTTGGAATTGATCGATTAAAACTTTATGCGTAAGCAGTCTTTTGTATCTCGGAAAAAGTTTTGAGATATGGTAGACTCGAAGATTTACCGACGACTGTAAATCAAAAGGAAGGATATTAATATTACTTATAGCAGGTGTATTTTTAGGAATAATCATTCAGAATCCATTTTTTACGCATTCCTCTTGAATGTATTATGCGGTAGACGATATACGCCGAAGCATCGCTATATAACCGATACAACTTTACAAACTCCTTCTCACCAAAAACATTTATTCATCTAATCAACTAATTAAAATTTTAACAATATTGAAGGAGAATAGAGAATTATCTGAAAAACAATATCTCCATAAATACTCAAACTATAAAAATTATTCTGTATGTAAATATTCGTTCGCTCATTCAAGATGTGACATCATTCGCACGTGATTCAACATTTGAAAAACCAACCCAAAAAAAAACTGTCTTAATGACACCTTATCTTGGTCTCAAATATATACATCTATTCAAATAGTTACGGATTAAGCGCCCTCTTATGGATGATACGATACGTTATATATACGTCGTAACGTAAACATACTGAGTCACAGCAAAAAGTCAACCCACTCGGAACGAAAAAAGCAAACGGACACGGATACACAATCAAAATAAACAATCGCTGAGGCAAAATATACGATCCAAATATCTCGTGCCTATGATAATCTCGAATCCGGGTTCCTCCCCCCCTCTCCCGTGAGTATAAGTATTATTATTTGCATCTCTCCGCAGATTCTCAAATACCAAAGCTGCTTCCCGCATAAATTAACAGCTCGCCGCAGATAATAATATCCTTTGTTCTATCCCGATAGAAAAAAAAGGATTAATTGACTAAGAGACTTTATGTGTAGCGCATTTATACACTTAACTATTCAAACTAACTTTGGCAAGCCAGATTTAATTGGCGCCAATATAAATTGTCAACGTTATATACTGCATTCCATATCGGTATCGCATTTTTTTAATTTTCTCGCAGATTCGAGTCCATCGCACAAGTCCATACTCAAGTATTTGGTCCTTTCAACGAATGCCAATAAACAACACTTTATACAACAGTAAGTCAGAATAAAGTTCGGATGATGGCAACGCAATTTACACTCACTTTGCACCGGAGTGTCGGGCGAGTGATCCCAATTACAGTTTGTTTACATTCTGTCAGTATTGCGCAATTTAGCGACTCGTATAGTTATACAAAGGAAAGCACACTCGGGAGAGAGAGAGAGAGAGAGAGGCCCAGGAATAAACCAACCGATCGAGGTATAATGGTACTAGGGTAACGCGGCAGCGCAATGATAATCGTCGTGAGAAATATGGCTGTTCACAAGTGGAAGATAGAGAGAGACTCGTTCCTTCTCGCGGGCCTGTGTGTGTGTGTGTGTGTGTGTGTGTATAAGTACGTCAGTCGCCGCGGCAAGACGTCCTTTTTCTACTGCTCTTGCGGAGAGGCGGCGGCCGCGGTCCGGGTTCGTCGCTCGGCCCTGAGACTTGACCGCCAGCAGCGCGAAGCAAGTGCTATGCGCGCCGCGGCAGGAAATTGCGCCAATTGCCGCGATGCCGCTTTACTTTACTTCGAGGCTCTCTCTCCCTCTCTCTCTCTCTCTCTCTCTCTCTCTTTCTCTCACGGCGCTCGCGAGGCAAAGAAAGAGCAAAGATTTACAGAAGGGAGAGTTAGCTGAGAGAAAGGCTGACTCTCTCTCTCTCTCTCTTTTATCCCTTGACTACGTCATTAGCCTTAATTACCGCTTCTGTTCCTTCTTCCTCGGCTGATTCGGCTATGGTTATATACGCCTTTCATTTTTCTACTATTTCATTGCGATCCGTGTCGATTTGAGACTAACTAATTAAGAAGCGTTAGGCTATAATGGTGGCCGAATAATAGTTTACTTGACGTGTGCACGATGACAGTACAAAATATCATGTTTTATATTTTCTGTTGAATAATATGTGTTACCTTTAGCAACTTTATAACAATGTACATGTATTCGTAGCATGAAAAGTCTATTTTGACCATTGGCTTTGAAATGTACATTATATATGTGCCATTTGTAAAATTTAGGTAATACCCCAAATCCACCAAAAATCCACAAGAAGATACAACATGTTATTACACTATATACAATTAATTAAAAATATATTTATTCATTTAGAAAATTCCTTTATAATAAACATAATGTAGCTTTAGGAAATAAAGTGACTGCTACAGAGATCACGTTGAATCTAGAAATATGACAAATACGAGGTGAAAGTGCACGAAAAGCTGCAGAACCAAGAATATTGAGGTAGGATCCACTTACATGTAGTTACACGAAAGACCGACTCGTAGTTCTATATAGAATATATACTCCAATTTCACCCTAATTTTGAAAATCACCTTATTTCTCGGTAACGAGAGAAAATTCTCTCTCTCCCGAAGTCAATCTGAAAGAAATAAAATTATATTGAAATAGTTAGATTGATAAGCTTTTAAGCTTATATGTAGGGTAAGATGATTTTGACTTTAATTTTGTCAATATATTATATAGTTTTCTCATCTAAGATATCAAAATTTAATTATTTCCAATTGATTTATATGTATAATCGTTTATCGACAGTCCTATAGACATTTTAACATGGAAAAAATGGAATAAAAGAAAAAATAAAGTCGGAATGAAAAAATAGCGAATAGAAATATACAAGATAATGTTAATTAGATATAATATAGTAATATGCGCCAGTGTATTCAATAATTCTTACTGGGGAAACGAACCCCATAGAAAAACTCATGGCAATTACGCCGGAATTCCGCAAAAATGACTGCAAAATCTTTTCATATACCTTTTGACATTATACGGTCATATGTAAATCTTTTATTGTTTTCACTTTGGTTGTTAATCCTGAAACTCGTTTCCTCTGCCACTTTTTTTGACTGGTTTGTCTAGCTGAACTTTATTAGACCTTTTTCACGTGTTTTTTCGAAGTCACCAATCAAGATGAGTATCGATGATTAAATGTTTGTTGTTTTTCATTTTAAACGAGAATTTATTTAGTTAAATTAACAATAAATTGCAATGCCTTGTGTCAACACCAAACTTGTAATTTTCTCTCGGCACAGAGTTCTTTACCTTACAGGTATATAAAGTTCGATCACGTTATAAAACACGAGACCGAACGGCTCATATAACAGATATTGGTACGAACTATTGTTGTACAACTTTAGTTTTACGAGGAAAAAAATTTTTCTCAAAAAGTAACTTAGGTTCACGGTAATTATATAAGCATATTCTTTAAGATTCTTTTCCCTTTTATGCACTGTTTTGTTTTAATGCATTAGCGCGTAGACTCGTGTTTTACTTTTAATAATTGAGATTTTTTATTCCTTCCTTAAAGAGGAAGTATTTTATTGGTGAGAAAAAATTTTTTTTCGAAAAATGCTTAACATTTTTAAAGATTTATGGAACTAAAATTGAGAAGTTTTGAGAAAAAATTTTTCGTATCCGTGTGTATATGCGTGTGTGTGTGTGTGTATTCAAAGATAAATATTTGTTTTACTCGTTTTTTTATACAGGACGGCTGAAAAATAAATTTTATGATTCATTAATTCTCTTTTGTTTTATTTCAGAAAATTACTTTTTGATTTTCAGTTTTTTAAATTTTTTGTTAAGGGAAGTTTAATGTTCAATAAACTTACAATATGCGTTTAAAAGAGCATTAAATTAGCTACAATTTGACATATTATTTTTTTAAATTGCTTGCGTCGTTCTTTTGTTATTTTGAAGAAAATCTTTTTTTGAAACTATGATTATATATATCTTTAGAATTTTTTATTAATCATTATGAAATTTCATTTAATTTTACAGATTATTGTTAGTATGAATTTGTTAAATTTTCAGGCATTAATATTTTATATTATATTTTATATTTTATATTATGAAAAAATCGGTTTTCTTTGGAATTTGATAACAGGTGTAAAACTGTTTAAATCTTTTCAAATATTTATATACAAATAGCATTTTTGTTCCTTGAGATTTGTATATTTTTTCTATACATTTGATGTTTAATATATTATTTTATTTATATTTCAAATATTTTTAAAATATCATTTATTGAATTATAATTTTCCAATATTTGGTGAATGAAATTTATTTAAAAAATGTAGGTTATGTTATAATCAATGATTCTTGAATATCTGATAAATTAATATTCGTTTAAAAAAGTTTAGTTACATTATAGTCAATTACTTTATTTATAAAGTATATAATAAATGTGGAACAAAACAATAAGTTAAAGGAAGCTAAGTGCCCATGAATTGGCAGCGGTTTTTTATTAATTACATTATTAAGTCAAAATGAAATCAAAGTATTGAACTTTTTATTTAGCAATATTATTTGAGTATTATATACATATTCTTGTTAACTTAAAACTGAAAAACTATGATACAAATAAAAATATATGTATGATGAAAATCACTCCATGTTTTCAATTTTATGTATACAGAATAATAATATATAGGTATTGTACAACTTTAAAATTGATGTTTATTTATGACGGCTCCGTTAATTGTGTTTTAATACTTTATGAAAGTGCTATAAATTATATATATAATTTTTTGTAAACACAGTATAGTTTCACAATTGATTATTTTAGTTTTTTATTTTAAAATGAAAATTTTGAATAATACCCAAGATTCCAAATGGAAAAAATTGTACAGAATTTTAATGTTTTTCTACAAAATTCAAGATTAAGAGAATTATAGTGAAGTGTATTATTTATTATGAAATTCCAAAAACGTTCGCAACCAAAATTCAAGTATTTGTTCGAGTATGATCGATAGAGTTTAACTATTTTTTATACACTCATATAGAAGAGTACAGCATTACTTCATCAAAATCATACGCTGTTACTTACACTATTACTTCATTTGAAATACTTTTTGCAGTATTTTTTAAAATCTTATATTTCCTATGATAACATAATTCTCTCGTAAGGATGAGCTTGTATAATTTATTTTTTCAACTAATCAAAACACTTGGTTCGTTTTTCATAGGATATCAACGCTCTAATATCTTTCATTGTAGAATTCAATATTAAATATTAACAATTTTTATAATATCAACACTCATAAGCATTTTATAGTATCTAAAACAGCACCCGAACAATCCATATATTTTATTAGCCAAAAGCAAATTTCCTCGACAAATCGCTCGCCATCATAAACCTGCGCATTAATCGATCCTTGTTTGTGACACATACACACACACACACACACACGCGCTTGCAGTCTTTGTTTGCCACCCAAGCAGGTGCAGGGTACAGAGCGGCACCGACGCTCTTCTCTCTCACGTTGAGGAAATACCGGTCCCTCTTGCCGATCATTTTTATACACACCGCGAGGAGAGTCACGCGGGGATTGGCTGCAGTAGGAGGCATAGCCGGTACGAGCCCTTCTATAATCCGGCCCGACTACTGCTGCCGTTGTTGTTGTTGCCGCGTAAGAAGATAACTCGTCACCACCACCGCTGCCGCCGTAGCCGCCGCCGCCGCCGCCGCAGCCGCCGCCGCTAAAATACGAGCAAAATAAATCGGTAACATCGGCCGGTGCTGCATAGTTCGGAATCATATAAAAGGACTGGACTCGGCTGACTTTGGCATATACTTACTGTTCTCATCCCGAGCACCAGTCAAGCCACACTTCATCAACCATGTTCAAGCTGGTTCGTATATATATACACACATATTAGACCAATTATATTAACTATCCTAGCTGAAAGCACTTCTCTATTAACAATTTAAAGTGCCAATAGCTGGACATCTTAAATGGACACGTATATATTCTAATGGGTCCATCTATTGATCTAAGATGTCCACCTACCATTACTTTTACTCAAAGCTAATTAGAACTAATCGAACAAGTTGTATTTGTACCATAAAACTCTAATTGTGCATTGCAGTTCTTGTTCGCCGCCATCCTGGCCTTCGCCGCTGCCTCGCCAGCTCCAGCACCGGCACCAGCCCCGGCACCAGCACCAGCACCAGCACCAGCACCCAAACCGGGTGCGATCTTCGCTGCCGCATCCCCAGCCTACGCGTCCTACCTCGCCCCTGCTGCGATCCCTTACGCGTCGACCTACTACAGCTCGCTGTCCTACGCTCCCTACAACCTCAACTACTATGGGAGCCCATTGACAACGTACTATTAGACGATGAGGCCAATGGTGTGACCTTCAAATTATCGGCGGGGAGGAAGTATTGCTGGAGACGACTCGAGTGGGATGTATAGACACCTCCTGCACCATCGTATGGAGCTTTTGACTGATTTACAGCCTTCTGTCAAAGGAACGTAGACCTCGAGTCGTAGGACATGTCATCGAGTCCGATTGCAGCATGTGCCTTCGTGTACCTTGTTGAAATCGATCAGCAATAAATTTGCATTCATCTGATGTTATTGAAACTGCCTGGCTATTGATTTTGTTTTTCTTCACCTTTCACCCAATACCACACCCTTTATGGGCACCATCTCTATACACGGTAGTGCCTTATATTTTCGTCATCGTAAAAAGTGAAACTCCAAAAGTCACATTTTTAGCACATAACAAATTTCTATTATGATAAAAATCGATTTTCAGCAATTTTTTTTTATTAATGATGTATATAGTTTATTAATGATGTATCAAGTTAACCGATTTTCTCCGGGAATTTTTGACCTATCGAGCCAAAACTTTGGAGAATAACTTATTATATTATAGAATAGAAAAGTTCCTATTTTTGGCTATATACATTGAAAGGCTTCGAAATAGCATACCTTTTAAAAATGTCGGAAAATCGTTTTTTAGCTACTTATAACTTAAGAAAAAATTAATATATCTTGAAGTATAAATAGACGAAGTTCAAGATGTAAGAAAAATACATCTTTTTTGTACAGTATACTTTTCTCTAAAACCAATTCCTTCACGTTATACTTTATCCTGAAGCGTTGTAATAATGATAATCATTATTTGATTAAAGAAAAAAGTCTTTTACTATTTTTGAATAGATATTTTAAGAATCTAATTTAAAGAAAATGTACAGGACTCCTCTTTTCAATTTAACAACTGACTTGTGCAAAATTGTCAGTGTTATATTTTGGGATGCTGTATTCCGAATTGCGCATATAAAAATATGTATAACAATTGATTTTTCACTATTTCTATCGTAATTTGTTTTAACCAATAATTTGATATGAAAAAGATGACAAATCCATACAATTGGAACGTCAGCATTTGAGGTATAATTCGGGACACAGTTTTTAAAATTTAACTTCGTCGGTCAAAAAGAATAATAATATTCAATAATAATATTTTTTTTCAAAATCCTTCGTTGTAATCTTCAAATATTAGTAATTATTTATTGACGTTATATAGGTAGAGCAGTAGATTTATGAGATTAAGATCTTAATTAAAAAAAAACCTTTTAATATTCTGCTCCCTTTCCGGGTTCACAGTACGACCGTGAAATGATATCATATAAAGTATAAAATGTATGCATGCGATCTCTTATGAATGTCAGCATCTTTATATACAAGGCCACCTTTTACTCTGAAAGATATAGAAACCACTTGTCCTAATTAAGAAATATGACTGCACCATTAATTGTGTCCAAATATTCTGATAAATTTATTTAATTTTGAGCATTCTGTTTCAATTATAATTTATATTTAAAAAAGGACTAATTTGAAAAAAAAAGGAAGAATATAAATACTCTTTTTATAGAAAGTATGTATTGAAATTAACGATGGAAAGTTAACGTAGCAAATAATTAAAAACTTAAGTATAATCATATTATTTAAAAGTTCCTTATTTTGTGTTACACTCCTAACAGTCCTATTTCTAGTAATTTAATGGAACACCAGTTAACCCCTTTAAACTTCGTATTGAGTTCTCATTATCAATCGTCTGCAGTTCAATAACTTGGCTGACCTCCGACCTCTTGGCCAAAAATATTCATGACCCAGCCAACACCGGAATAGTCGTCGGTATTTTTAACGGCACTATACGCCGTAAGCTTTATTTATTTCCAAATAAATCGAAACATTTGAATAATAAGATAGAGTGAAATTATAGGGGTGTCAGTTTACTTGCAAGATCACAAGACTATTACCGAGTAAAGGAGATGCCGATATTTCGTTACAAATTCATACTTTATCGCTGCTCAGCAAGTGCAAATTTTACTGATTAGGATCGCGTTTGATTTTCATGATTAGAACTATGTCTGATTCTCGTGGTCGCAGACAATCTCTCAGAAACCAAATACTATGCACAAGAAACATTTTTTATTTATTTTATTATTTATTATTGTTTATGAAATTTATTCGATAATCACTTCGCAATGCCTACATAAAAGTATGTGCGATGCAGCTGTTGGCGTAGGCTGAATCGATATACTAATTGACTCTCAAGGATAAAAATGCGAGGACCCGGGGTTCCCGAAACTTTTGCATTCACTTTGCTTATCGAGATTGGAGAGAAAAAAAAGAAGTTTCACTTCCAGAAATCGTATGTGGGTGTGTACACGCTGCGTTATAAAGTATTTTTCTTTTTTTTTTAACGCAGCGTTATAAAGTTTTTTTTTATTCTTCAAAATCAGCCGCCGTATGTGAAGCGATGAGATTACTTTTCAGAAGTTCCTTTGCATATAAATAGCTCATCCACGACGATTTTGAGAAACGCTATGCAACGTGAGCATAACAGCGTTAGGCAGAATAAAATTTAAAAATCTGCGATTCTTATATAATATACTATGGAAGTTGCGATACGATGGGACGATGAGAAAAACAAGGTCGTGTTATTGTTACGGTTGATGGCAAGCGATAGTTAAAGTACCCGAAGCTCATCTCGGAATTGATTTTTTAAAGCTTATCCGTGTTATGCTAGCCAATTAATTAACAATCGTTGCTATTTTTCATTCCCAGTAGACGAAGGCCTCGTTTTAATCCGTCGTCTTCCACACCATCCAACTAAAAAGCATTGTAACGCTGAAAGCACAGTTAGAGCCAAGAGTCCCTCGGGAGCTAAGGTTTTTAATTTCGTTCATTTAGCTTCGCTGTGCAGCTCTCGGGCTGCAGTTTAAAAATTGTGGAGGTCTTTTTCTTTCATATAAGTACCAATTCCTTCGCAAGAACGAAGGTCCTGTTATACAGAAGAACTTCAAGATCGACGCCATTGAAGTGTGAAAAACATTTTTTCGTTATTGACATACGCGTACTTGACCAGCAGCGGCGCATACACAACCCCTAAAAGTTAAAAACACTAAGCAAGTTTTCTCATTATCAAGTATCAAGGATGCACAACTGTGAGGAAGGAAAGATTTTTTCGTACTCAAGTTTCTGACGCTTGCCGTTTCTATTTCTAATTAAAATTGTTCTCGCCACCTTCAATTAGTACACTAGATGATATATAAAATATAATATAAATATGAAATGATGGATTTTAAAGATTTATGCATGCCAATCTGTTGGTTTAATAATACATAATATGCAAATTCATTATCTCATTTCTAAAAATTGTATAAATAATAACGAAGGTAACATTCGTAGATGGTTACTTATTAGAGGTGGAGAAACGATTCATTCCAACAATAAAATACACTTTTTAATTAGATGGCCGACGTTTCGGACGTTTATTGAAAAATACGTCTCTTCAGGACCTAAAAGTATTATTTCTTCAGATCCTAGCACGGGAACGTTAGGAGCATATAAATTATATTTGTAATTCTTCGAAACTAAAAATAGAAATAGCAAAGAATCTGTGAGAATTGAAGAGAGAGAATAATAGACACTGTATTAAATTCCTCGAAAAATTCATACAATTTTTCCGAATAGTTCCAGTTATAAAATTTCTATTAATTATACATAATCTATTTCTAGTGACTAATACGTAAATATAAATTAAACATTAAAAATTATAATACATATAATACATATCGATGTATTCACATATTCAGATAAAGAAATAAACTATAAAATTTTAAACATTAAGAAATATTACTTAAGTCGACTGTACTCTACTATAAACAATCTGATTGCCCATTAATATCGATTAGACTGTAAGACCAATAGAAAAATCTTTGTTAGTTTAAACTATAAAATTAGTTACGTTTCAAACATAATTTATAGCATGTAAGTACGGCAAACTTGGAAGCATAGATCGGGACTGGTTTGCAAAATGCAGGTCCATAATTTTCATTAAAAGCAACACATCAACTTGTGACTTTCCGTATAAGTGATGTAATCCAGTCTAATGAGTATCTGTTGAGAATTATATTATCAGAATATCATTTTACACAACAATTAAGATTAAAAAATAACATCGAATGAGACCTTCTACACTATTATTTTTCCATCCAGTTCCGAATAAACTGATTCCAAAAGTGGTGCGCGCCTGTATTGTCACGGTGTACATTTACCGTTTCAGACTTTTTGTCCATTCAACCTCCGATATTTCAACCTTTGGCAAGTTGAGCCCAATTCTGTAATGAGCCAACAAATTCACTCGCATATCTTGCATGTGGTTAGTTGTTACAAAATAAAGTAATATGGTAAAAAGGCATTAGAGTAATTTTGAAATCTTTCTGTACATGGCCTCATTCCCAAGATCAAACGTTCACCGCAATCTCATTTATTTTAGCAATAAAACTAACATCTGCCCCTCTACGCGGATGCGCGCAATATATATTATATTCTAGCTCTCAACTTTTCACCAAACTAACCAGTGGATCTTTATCAAATAAAGAACCAAATTCGTGCGTAACTATGATGTGATAGGGAATTATTACGAACCCGTGTCTATGCAAATAGATACGAGGGGGTGCAGCTTGTCCATAATTTATAATTGGGAGTGCTCTATAATCAAACGCACGATTCCACATCCTAACGACAATTATATATCAATAGATTTTAAGGGATAGCCGCTAATGATAGCTTATTAATACAATTATCGATTAAAGCTTTTATTTATAGGCCTTAATAATCAAGTGTAATCATTGTGTCCAAGTCGTATATTTAAACTAAACTCATTGAGTCGTTGCTGATTGTATACCTTGACAGTGCTGTTATGCACCGTCCCAAGTCCCGCGCGTAGACACGTGAGCCTCGGAAATGGTCCATGGTTCTTTTTTACCCTGTCTTACTCTACAGAGATGGAACAATAGAGCTAAATCTCGAGCCTGAGTTTCCTTACACGTGATGATACACATTTCCTTCGGTGCTGCATACAGGTATATAGATGCGGACGTTTGAATTTACAGCCAAGAATTGATGAATCGTGAATTATAATTAATGCAAACGATCTAAAAATAGTCAAGTATTTAAGAACTAACGTCACGCCCGCTGCCCAATAAACACCCAGTGTATACGACTGTTTAACTGTAACTTTATACCCACTTGTGCAACATATATATAAATACATATACCATGTAGTTCAACAGTATAAGTACGAGCAGCTCGTGCAAACAATTACAAAGAAGCTGATTTCTCGCTGCAAAATCAATGCCATCCATCAATCTCAAATTTAATTCAAGCCCGATCCTTGACCCTTGAAGTATCTGCACGCGAGTTCTCCGTAACACGATTCCTATATATTCACATACGTTTCGGTCAAAGTGTCAAATTCGCTGTAACGAAAAATACCACGTCCAGGCTTCATTATTCCAAATCCAATTAATAGGCGATATGGCCCAAAACGAAGGTATTGGATCCGCGCACGTCGAGTTTTCCGCTATACCACGGAAGCACAGAGGCAGAGGACGAGAGAGAGAGAGAGAGAGAGGAAGCCGGGCTACACACGATACCATGGCAACGCGGCTTCCACTTACCCTCTATATACCGAGAAACTCGGGGTATACCTCGTGGAGGTGTATTATATCCAACGGCAACGGCGGCGGCGGCGGCGGCAGCGGCGGGAGCGGCGTCTCTTGTTCATGCGCGCCAGATCGGCCGCCCTCGCCGAGGATATAAAAGGCTCGCGCTTCATCCCCTCGAGCTCAGTTAACGTCCGAGAGCGAGCTCACCCAAAACACAAACACACACCCGAGAGCGCAACAGGTCTCCAGTGTAGAAAGACGCTCGCACGGACACACACAGCTCACGCGCGCTACTCCCATACGAGTTCCGAACGAGAGAATAACGAACAGCGACACGCCGGTGCACCAGTGCTCATTCGAAGCCCGCAAGCTTTGAACGAAGAGAAATACGACGAGTGCGATCGAGAACAGCCAGTTGTCGAATATCCATCGAGAATGGACGAGGCGACGCTTCTACGAGAGGCGATGGGCTGCCCGCGGAGCAGGAGCAGTCACCAGGTGGATCTGGTGGACGACGAGTGCAGCACCGACAGCGGCTGCTCGAGCGGCGGCAGTACAGGCAGTGCCGAGGTATTGTCCCGTCGCGGTAGCGCCGAGAGGCGCAGCTGTCTCATGCATTTCGTGCACCAGGAGAACAACAACAACAACAACAACAACAACAAAAACAACAACGGCAGCAGGCCCAGGGGCCGATCCAGCAGTGGCCAGGAGAGGCTCAAGCAGAGAAAGTGCCTGCCGCTGATGAGCCAGGAGAAGCCCAAGAGCTCGAGATCCTGGAGTCCGGAGGAGAAGGCGAGATACCCTCGCGGTGCGAGCGGCGGCGTCAAGTCCCCGAGCCACTCCCAGAGTCCCTCCGATGCCCAGAGCAGCGACAGCGGCGACTCCTTCAAGAGATCGGCAACCGCCCGAGGATTGCGCAAGGCCTTCCAGAGTCTCAAGATCTCGACGAGGACCCAGGAGTCGGACAAGTCCAGGACGAAGAGCAACCAGAAGAGGATACTCAGGAGTCCGGTGGCCTACACTTACGTCAAGGGACTGTCGGGATTGCCGACCCAACGGGTCCCGAGGAACGTCGTGTAGCCGGTGAACTGCAGAGGATGCGCAACCGGTGGCTGACCATTGTAGGGTTACGCGGCCACGGGATCACGACCAACAAAGTGCACTTCCGCGCGGAGGACCGACTGCTGCTGATCAACCCCAGCTGGACGACTAATGTTTTTTCACACCTTTTTATCAAGAGAGAAGAAGATGAAGAGAGGCTGCCGGAGTGTAATCGATTGTGCCGGGACGGGAAGGGCGTGCAACCGTAGATATCGTAGATATTATCGAGTAGGATGAAGAGGAGCGATTGACTGTTAGAGACAGTATATATTTAATGAATATACCCGATCTGTCAGCACTTCTGTCGGTGGGAGGTTATATAATAAACATTAAAACAAAAACAAAAACTTATATACGAATTATCTGCACTGCATACCGTACGTGTAACGTCTAAATGCATCTTGTACTTGAGTATATATAATATAAAAGATAAATTCGAGGAACACTCACTTATTAGGACAATTGATATATCGCGTATACGCACCGGTATACACACACTGTAATATACATATATACATATATACATATATATATATATAACAATAATGACCTTATCATTTTTGCTACTTTTCTTAAAGAATACTTTTCCAATATCTCATTGAATATAATGATAAAAAAAAAGGAATAATTATAAACAAAGTATATAACGTCCCTTGTAACAACAAACTTATATATAGACTATACGGATTTTAAAGTGTATATCATCATTCGATCGATTATCCCTTATATAAATGAAAACTAATACTTACACGTACACACAAATAATAAAAGCGCTTTTCCGGTCATCTTCCAAAACAAGTCGTTGCGGGAAGTATATTGTTGAAGATGAAAAAAGTAGTGGACATATCATTTGTGCGACCGACAGGTTTATCCTTTGGCTTGTTTAAGACATCGTGAAACGAAATAGCGCCGAGTCCGTTGATGGTGAAGTATATAAAAAAGGGGTTGCAACGAGATAACTTTTGGAAGGTGGCAAGACAACCGGATTAATGCATCCTAGTGTAAAACTGTAGCAGTCAATTATGATGTCATTTAAAGTAACTAATAAGACTCTTTGTTGATAAGACGGATAATCGACATTTCGTGTGTGCCGTATACATGCGCGTGGGTATTACGGCGAGACTTTTTACTAACTTATAGAAACTTACAGGTATATAGCGTTATAGTACAACCAATTACCAAAGTAATCATTATTTTATCATCCATAGTATAATGGTAGAGAAATAATGTATACGCCTATGTCTTCTGAGCAAACAAACTAGTTGCGTACGATTTTCACCGATTGCGTTGACTGCAATAAAAGAAAAAAAAACAAACCTAATTAATGTCTTCATCGTTTGTCCCGCGGTTACAATGTGCAACAAGAGAAAAAAAAATACCTTCCGATATAACGAACTTTAGCTTGACACACCAACTCTCAATATATCAAAGGATTAATTATTTCAAGTCGTTGTAAAAGAGCACCGGATTCTAGGCACACACTCTCGATAAAGCGATTTATTATATGAAATAAAGGAAGTATATAAAAATTTAATTGACTTTGAAACTGTCGAACTTATATAATTAATACAAGATTGAGCCAAAATTTAATAAATGGCCCACACACACACACCCACACACACATACACGTGTCACATATTCGCGTGAACATGATGCCTACGTCATCCAACTAGTGCCTTTTGTAGAGTCTCCCCTCTCCCGGATGTACAGAATCACGCCTCTAGCAAATAGGTGCCATTGACGATAATGAAAATTAAAAGTAATAAAAGGGAAAAAAAAAGTAAATAAAGAGGAAGAAAGGAAAAATACGAGCAGACCTCGAACGCAAAATCAATCGATAAAAATAACGATCGGTTTTCAAGTTGTTCCCCCTCCCCCATTACCCCCGAACAATTGTAACTCGATTAAAAAACAAGATTTTTGCGCTAAGTTCATCGAATTAGATATTTACGTTTTGCGAATTGTACAACTTGCGTTTCGACTCCATTATCCATCGATATATTGTCATTATATTAATGTCATTATTACAATTAGGTTACATGGAATTTTGAGTTGTAAAGTTAATTCATTATGTATAAAAAATAAACATGTCGAGTAAAACCCATATGTGCAGGGAAAATGCGCAAATGTGAAGATTGAAAATATCTCAGGTCTGGCTGTTTTGTACATAACTATGTATACGTATAAACATGTTCTACGATTGGAAATAAACGTTTTTCATGTCATAACTATATTTCATAGCATTTATATTTCGTCAACCTACTTATTCTTCCCCCTTTTGTTTTCACTGCAAACTATTTTATTTTATATACTTATCATGTTTTTCTTTGAAATATCTCTATAGTTCAAGTATATAAGTATGAAATAAATAAATTGTTAATTTCTGGAAAGAGTGATTAGCTACAAAGTTTTGTTTTAATAGAGAGCTTATTTTCACATTATCTAACTTTTTATATCTTAATTATTTCTCTTCTAGTATTGTTACATAATTAAAATAAATGGAGTATAAAAACTAGGCTCATTCATATATAACATCGATACGTTTTTTGTATTAAATATTTGATTTGTATTATTTTTATTTATATTAACTACACACGTTTCATTATTTTATTTACTAATTGGTTCTTAGTACCATTTTTTATGCTTCCATACTTTGCACATTTAAATATTAAATTGTGTTGCTGATGTATTTATAATATCCAAATATATAATGTATGAAATAATTTAAATTAGCCAAAGATTAGTTTTAGCTCCTCAGAGAGGTAACGAAAACAAAAAAAAATCTAAAAAGCCTTAAAATGGCTCTTCACTAAATAAAACTGCTTAACCGATTAACCGATTTTCAAATTTCAAATTCATTTTATTCGTTTTTTGTGAAATGACGGCTGAAAAATAATTTTTAAGATTCATCGATTTTCTTTTGTTTCATTTAAGAAAATGACTTTTCGATTTTAAATTTTTTAGTTATTTTCGTATTGCAAGTTTAATATTTAAAAAAATTACGAAATGCATTTGAAAGTTATTAATTAATACTATTAATTATTGTTATCATGAATCTACTAAATTTTCAAGCATTAAAAATTTATTTGGGGGGGGGATTATGAAAAAATCGATTTTCTATAGCACTCACTAAGAGGAGTAAAATTGATCTAATCTTTTTAAAGTTTTATACATAAATAGCATTTTTTATACCTTAAGCTTTGCATTATTTCTTCTAAACTATAGGTTATTAAGTTTCTAAATATTTAAGGAGGTTCTATATATATAGTAACTACACTACAGTCAAAACGCGAAAACGAGAAATACAGAGAGAGGCGTACGGCCACTGATCTAATTCCGTGCAGTTTAAAATTGCCATTACTCAAAGAATTGATGATGAAAATGTGCAAAAAAATTTATCAACATTCTTGAATCGATGCACAATCATGTAGTATTATTTAAACAACTTTAAAGTATCCTTAGCAGGGTTTAAAAATGTAAAACTAATTGCGCATATTCATGTTTTTCTTCTGACAAATGAAAATTGAAACATTTTATGTTTAATATTATTCATTAGATACTAAAGCAGATTTTCACAAAGTTTGAAATGATAATTTTCAACAGAAATACATCGACCTGAGTAACATTTTTTCTTCTATTCACTGTTGAGGTATTTTGCTCGTCCTCCATTTTTCATTCTAAGTTGTATATTCATTCGATCGTATGAGGAACAATATCGGATACGTAGTGGATGGTAAAATTAAATTAAAAAACTGCCTAAAATTACTATTTTGACGACGCTTCGACAGCATGGTTCGCTGACCTCTTCAGGCTATATATTTCAACACACAAGAAAAAAAAAATTTTTACATATTGCTTACAACCAAAAACCCAAATTTCTTTATTTCGTTTTTTCCTTTTCTCCTTACCCTACACGATCTTTCACACTTGTCACATGTTAAAAAAAAACACTTATTGCGTCTAGCTCCCTGTGTAAGGAGAGATATAAGTCTCACCTCACACTTACACATTTTTTCTTATTTCTCAATTTATTTTTATATTTATATTTATATTTATATTCTAGGTATCTTGAAAGTATTTTTTAAATAAATACAGAATCCTTAGATATTATTATATCATATAAAAAAATTTCGATCCAATCTTAGCGTTAATTATTAATAATACGTAATTGAATACGACAAAAATGAATTTTTCCATAAGAGCTCGTGTTAAAAAGTGAAAAATTAATCTGTGTACAAAATTTAATAATTTTTTAGCGTTATTTCTATTCACTATAGAACCTCCTTAAGTTTTCTGATTTTTAAGCTTCTTCTTCAAACATTTTTAGTCAAAGAAAGTTTGATGGCTTTTGGTGTTCGTGAATCTTCAATATATTACATATACATTAGAAAAAAATAATGAATTTTAAGTTAGCAAAGTTTCAACAAATTGTGTCCTTGAATTTGATTTCGTTCTATATTTAAATTAATGGAATCAGGTGCTTTCCCGTTATGTCGTATGATTCCAAGAACTATTCATTAAATGTTCTTCGAATCTATTTACTATTTTAAATATTATCTGTGGTATACACAAGAGTTAAAAAAGTTTTTCGATTAAACTTAAATTTATACAAATACCTCGCGAGAGTGGATTAGCGAATCCAAGAACGCGTTGTTCAGCATTGAATGAAGGGAGCACTGCATAGATAGTATACTTTCTCTTTAAATATCATATATTTATCACTATTTTAAATTTCTTCTTGGTACCATCAATTTAAATAAGACTAGTTCTGCGAAATAGTTTTCCTTCACATTTCCTGTTCTTCAGGTGAGCTTAATTAATATATCGAGTAAATAAAACCCATATCGCAGCATGTAAAGCAGTCATCCTTTCTTTATTCCACATCTAATCTCGAAAATATTTAAAGGCAACAAGTAATCTTTTGTATGTTGTATTAGAAAAAAATTAAAGTGAATTCGCACTTACAAGTCCCTGCTAAAAACAACTAATTATAACCGATTAAAAAAAAAACTAAACGGTTTCAATACGTTTTTGTGATCCGTGATTTCCAAATAGAAACCGATTAACATAATTATAACCGATTTCTACCAATTACGAATGACTACTGACGAGATTTTAATTGGTTGAAATAAGTTATAATAGTGTTAATCGATTTTAATCCAGAAAATACGGATCACAAAAACGTATTAAATCCGATTTGCGGGATTTGTAAATCGGTTTAAATCGTTTGTATAATTGTATTAATTTTGCGGTCCAGATTATTTTCATCGTTCTTTAATCGGTTAAAATCGGTTTTATTATAGAATGAATTTAAAATAGTTGGATATGAATAGGGATCAATAGGACTCAAATACATTTTATTTAGCAAAATACATTTTATTTAGAAACAAAATATAACATATATTTCGGTCACCACACTACAATTGTTTAAATACTTCAAATAAACGTATGTAAATATATAACTCAAAGGTTCTTTTTTTCTTTTGCATCAATCAAGTATCACTTTTCACAATATTTTTAAAGTATAAACTTTCAACAGAAACGTTTTAAAGTAAATATAGAAACATTTTTTATAAATAATTTACTATAGTTATGTTAAATAATATTTGGTGAACAAATCAATTACGTTTAAATGCACTCAAAACAATCGTAATACTTTTAAGATACTATTAGAGTAAACTTTTAAAGTAAAATTTTAAAATAATAATTTTTAAACAAAGGTATAACTGTTTTAACAAAATCTGAAAAAAAATACTGCTCGGTAAGCAAAAGAAATTCTTAAATTTATACTTTTTCATATTTACAATGATACTTACATGTTAATTAGCATTTCGGTTAATATAAATAGCGTTAGTTTTTCCAGTGTGTTATTTACAAACATTTTAAGATCTCATATGTCAAAATATGGAGTTCCTCCAGGATCCTGCGCGTAGACTCTAAAAACACATAAAAGAGATAAATCAATTTAAAGTTAAATATCAACATAATGCTTAATATATTTAATATACTTACCTAAACTATTTTTTTATTTCACTCCTATTAAAAGTAAATATTTTCCATAAAAAAGGTAAGTTTATAGTATTCGCATAATCTGAAAGACAATTATATCAGGTAAATTGTGAGGTATACATATACGTATAAAATATTACATACACTGAGAGAAAGGATTCTTTATAGTTAAGAATATTCGTTAACTGTTAAGAAACGTGGATTTAAATACGGCGAAAAGAATATTCCTTAACAGTTAATGACGAGGTATTTGGAT
>UELU01143091.1:0-10281 GCA_900490025.1 Megastigmus dorsalis | reverse complement strand
AATTTGATGAACTGCCCGAGGAAATAAAACACAGTAATCAGTATACTTCGCATTTTGTACACGGTCTACAGTGGATAGAAGGAGATATTACAGTTGAACAAGTACAACTGCAACTGCGAGAAATAGCTAAAAGAGCATCGAGAATCTACGCGCGTGGGGCAGATAAAGTAAAATATCTAGAATCTGTAATGGGGCGAGAAATTGTGAACCTGGAGACAATATATTCACCAAGTTTTGACGAATTGAGGAGAAAATACAAAAGTATATTTACTTGTATATCACATAGTTCACGGTTTGGTATTAAAAGGAGTGTGTGCAGTTTAAATCAAGCATACTTATTACGTAGTTCAAGTATTAAATCAGAAGCATTTACAGAAAACGAGAGTAATAGACTTTACAAAGAGCTGGAAAAACAAAAACATACAAGTAAGCAAACCTCTTTGGAAGAGCTGATTAGAAGAAGAATCACAAACTGTAAATACGATTTTGGGGTCGACGAGGTAGATTCTAAAACTGACGACAACGACGACGACGAGAGTGACGAAAAAAATGAACACTCATCAAATCATGAGGGCACTCGCAAGTATAAAAGCTAAAACAGTCGGTGTATATGCGGCAGATCGAATCCCTAACGTACTAGCGCGACCAGCTACCATAACCGCAAATATCGATGACCACACAAAAAAAAGGCTCACATTGGATTGCTATATATATTGATAAAAATGGTCACGGAACATATTTCGATAGCTATGGACTCCCCCAACATCAGCACATCATGCGATCGTCTCAGAAGAAACTGCGTGCGGTACGATTGGAACCGAAAGACAATGCAAAGCCTGGATTCACAAGTTTGCGGCCAATATTGCATTATGTTTCTTCATCATATGTGCAGGAATCGTAATTTATGCTCGTTTTGGAGCAAGTTTTCTAGAGATTCGAGAAAAAACGATAATTTGGTGAAAAAGTTTTATTCAAAGATTGTAAAAAATAAGAGTAAACGAGTAAATACATTTGCTAGTGAACGTTCACTGGAATCTGGTTTATATAATCAATCATATGTGTCAAAAATATTTTATACTTATTAAAATTGTATCCTATGTTTTTTAATAAATTTATGTAACAAAAAGTGAATAAATAAATCTCAGTTGAAAATGTGTAATTTGTTTTTAACCTTTTCCTTCCTTCCCTCCTTCCATTGATTGTATAGGCGTACTCAAAAGTAATTTATAGCTCTATTATCGTAATATTATATAGTTATACAATAGACAGCAGTGTAAAGAGAAATAAAATATTAAACTTAATCTGTAAAATGTAATACGTCTAGACATCCCAAGTAAGAAATATTCATACAAAGGCTTATGTGTTTTGTTATGTTTAAATATTTTTGTTTCATACGTTAAGTCGTCATAGCTAAAAAACACTCCCCACCACGACTATTACGTAACCCATTCTGAATGATGGGGGTTAGAGTTTCGGATTCTATATAAAGCACTTGCACAGCGCACGAGCATCTCAGTTCTCTGTTAAAAAGCATCCAAGCAGTATCGTTGTGTGTGCATAGAAAATTTTTAGTTTTGAACTGGCTGAACAAGTAGTTGAAAAACGCGACGGTTGTTCGCCTCATAGAGACACCAGTCTCCCCAACATATTGCTGAGTACGAACTACGCATTGAACAAGTAAAATTCGAAGAGAGTGACTGTTGGGCTGACATACGACAAGGGCGAATTTCGACCTATAGTAAAGCTGGCGACTTCGAGTCTCGTGTCATTCGTCAAATTTGACAAAAACACCTGGGTCTAGCTCATAGACCACTTTGATGCTATCAATAGCTATTTCCAAGATTCATACAGATTTCAACATGAATATGGTCATCCTAACAAAATGTACATGGAGTGTCAAGATCTCATATTTCAAACGTCCTACAATTCCAAATCGGAGATGATCGAGGAGAAGCCAGTATTTCAGCAGCTAATGAAAGAGAAAAATAACGAAGGAGAGACGTCTAGACGGAGAAAGAGAGAGGTTTTCTTCAAACCATTGTATAGTTGCCCACAACAAGTGACATTCGAGGGTTTAAAACAAGTGTCACCGATTATAAATGAGCATCTAGAGCAGCTTGAAGACTATTCTCGTAAAGCTACTCGTATTTACAATCTTATAGTGGAGTATATGGAAAAAGTTAGTGTACAAGATCCAGAAAAGTTTAATAAAATATATAAAAACCCTAGCGGTTTCGAACAATATTATGCTCTTTATAGCAACGATACTAATAATTATATTGCTGAAAAAATATTAAATAATATAGATCAGAAAATATTTGATATCATAATGTTATAAATACGCGGATATTTCTTGTCTCATGTATATCGCACTATGGAGACTAACTATTATATGCAACAAAATAATACTGTAAATAAAATGGAAAATCAGCAAAATATAATTATTATAATTAAATATATATTTATTTATTTCAATAACCGTACTTACCAATCCTTCACACAAGCGTCTTCTTATATATGTATATGATGAAAACATTAGCGTAGTAAAGGGACTGTTATGGAGTAGTAGGAAAAAGGTCTCACAAATATAGGTCACTGTCCTCTCTCACAACAGGGCGCGTAGGTCATAAACACATACTTACTTTGAAAAATACTTGGAGATAGTCGCATCTGTTGTGCTAGAAAGTCGTACAACTCTAAGGGTCTTTGTATTCAGAATTCCTACAGCTACTGTTTATGTAGATAAAAATTAATTAGTTTTATCTTAAGTACTTTTTATATAAACACTCCATTAAGCTACTGTATATTTATATAAACCTACACTTAAGATTAGAGTAAACTGACGCTCTAACCCTTTTGCAAAATGGTCGCCATTGACCTAATGTCGCGCACCGTGCTAAAGGACAGTTATGGAGTAAATGGTCACATCTGTAGCGAGAAAAAAAGGTCGGCCAAGTATAGGTCACCGACCTCTCTCACAACAAACGTGCCCATTGAGACATAGCAGCTAGGTCATAAACACATACATACATTGAAAAATATTTGAGGATACCCACATCTGTCATGCTGAAGAAAAATGGTCGTACTACTCTGAGGCACCGGATCTATGACTTCATTGTATACAGAATCCCTACAGTTACTGTTTTTATGTAAATAAAACGAATTAGTTTTATCTTAAGTACTTGTTTATATAAACAACCCATTAAGCTACTGTATGTTTATATAAACAAACACTTAAGACTAGGGTGACTTAACGACCTTGATTTAACGACCTTGACCCAATTCAAGATGGCGGCCGTTTGTATAACTCCCCATACCAGTCCACTTACTACTAATGTCCAAACTATTGATCATGGTTTATTCCATTTTTTTTCAACAACGTTTGGATCAAAAGTTACAACGCAGAAAGTTGTGTCCAAATTTTGGACTTTCGGGACGAAAAGGGTTAAACGCGATAACCAGAAATATACTACAAGACGATTTAAAAAAGTAATCAGTGGAATCAAAAAACTCCAATGGGATCCAAAATAAAAAAATCCAAATTCCGCACTTTTTTCGAAAAATTTTTTGTAAATTGTTTGAATGAACATCTACATTAATGTTAACATCGGCGTTTGACAGATAAGATATCAAACAATGACATATACTAGGTGTACAATTTTTCGAGATTAATATACTATGTTTATAATTTTTCGGTATTACACTAAATTGCAAAAAAATCAATTAAAATGTGATTATTCTTATTAGGAGATTTGCAGGTAGATAAATCAATACTGTAACAGGGCAGGATTTTGGAATTAGGAGAATAAAAATACGCGGTGCTCGGGAGTCGAACCCCCGACGTCGAGAGTACGAGGCGAGCGCCCTAACCACTGGGCCATTACCGCACTGGCCTCGACTCGACATCAGATCCTAATGACAATTCCTTGCCGCCATTACAGGGATCTACTATTATTCTCCAACGGCTAGCTCCTTGAAAATCCGCTGCCCGTTATAATACTTTTATCAAAAAGCATAAAAAATAACCAACAAGAAGATTATCATGGTGGTGCCAAAAATGATTCTTGTGATGATGGTATTTTTAGCATTTTTAAGTGTGCGATATATTTGTTAATAAATAATAATTTTTAAAATATGAAAGTGAATTTATTGATCAACAGAATTCAAGGAATTCTTAGAGGATCCCCCCCCCCTTTTTTTAATGTTAGGAGATCTATGTTTTTTTAATTCTGTATACAGATAACAACTAGCACAAGAAAAATTTATAGAGTAGTGAAACTTTAAGATAATCGAAATTAAAAAAACTATAAAATTTTGAAATATAAGCTTAAAGTATTGTAAATGTTTATAAATACTATTCAAGATAACGTGTTTCGGGCATGAGACGGTTTGCTTACCTTCAGTAAGATTCAAACATCTCTATTTTAGACACAATATATATATACATATATTAAGCTCGTGGTGATCGATAAATTGAATTTCATATTTTAGAAACTTTTAACGAGTGATAAATTCATCATTACTATAAACAATTATTTTCGGCTGTAGAAATACAAGAAAAAAATTTCGAGTTTTACATAACCATTTTAAAGTGCGATATATTAACCCATTAACGACCAAGACCCCGAATTTTTAACAGCATTTTCAAGGTCTTTTTCCAACTAAAAAGAAGGTTTGAAAAAATTTGAAAAAGATCATATCCGACGTATTTTGAGCTGTTCTTTGAAATGGTAATACCGATTTTTTGTTAAAATACTCCTGCAAAAAAATATGGCGTGTTTTTTATGAAAAAAAAGTTAAAAAATTTGGAAATTTTCAACATTATGAATTTTTTTCTTAAGGAAAATACAATGATGTTAAGACCGTATTTCGTTTTATTAAGAAAGAAGGTCGTCGTAAGTTCGCGCTGACTTTAACAAATAATAATTTATTAAAGTGAGAACTCGTCTTGACTCGAGAATCTTTATTATTGCTCACAAATCAGTTGATCAGTTGAATGAATCAGAATTTTAAAAGTTCATTTTATTTTAACTGAATATTATCATGAAATTATTTTTTTCTTTTAAATCTTTAATCGTCTTATTATTTTAAAATAATAAGTAGAATTAAGTAATAAATATTTAAGGCGTTTGACTCCATAAATTAGATTTAGAGGAAAGGTATTACAGTGAATGTTGTTCTCTTACACAATTTTTAATTCATATTGTTCCAAAAATTTATAACAATATTTAATAATGTTTCTTACAACTAATTTACAATATTTCCTTTATTCTAATATTCCTTTATATTTATTAATATATCAATCGCAATAATATAAAAATTACATTTGTTCACTTAACCGCACGCTCGCTAGACATATATAGGTTTTTAGTTAACTTACTATTGCTTCGATAGGCAGGGTTACGAAATTGCTAGTTTTTCCTTGTCGTTGCCGGCGGATCTAATCAAGGTTCCTCCTTGGTGATTCTTCGCTGGCCAGGTAGAACTGCTTGTTGTAGAGATAACTGTTAATTCTGCAGATTTTTACACTGCTCACGCCGGAGACACACGACGGGCACTTCCACGAATAACTTAGAACACGCGAGAACGAGGTTCTTCTCCCTTTGGAGGATCGGTCGCAACGCACAAGCACAGAAACACAGTAAAGAAATGGCACTCAAAGGAATGTCGCGGGTGTTTTTATAAGTTCCGTATAACTGTGCGGGTGGGAGCGTAAGTCGTTCAATTGCCATGCATGGCCCAGGTCGATGGACGATCGCGTATTTCGTTGGGAATGTCGCGTCAGCGTTTTCGCAACTCACCGCTCGACAGCTGCGACGTGATTGCTCTTTACATTTTTAACGATTTCATTATTTTACAATTTATAAGACTGCTAGACATTTATGAAGTCGTGTAGGACACGACATCTCCCCCTAAGAGTATTGTCGCCCTCGAGAATACTGGTTGCTGGGAGCACGAATGATCCTTGCACCTTTTTGCTTCATAGTGCTGAAGATGGTTCCACTTGACTGAGTTCGTATAGGTGTTTGGGGGACGAACATCGATGTTGTAAAGTCTATTTTCCTTTTCCTTGTTGTGGATGATGTCTGTGTTTTTTTTCTTTTTGTGCTTGAGCGTGTTGACCTTGTGTTTAGGAATTTCAGAGTCAGCTTTTCTTGGAGCATGTGAAGTATTGCTATATAGCATATCTGTTCATAATATCCGAGTGCATACACATTCGCATATTTTGTGGAGTTATAAGTTGCAGATTTATTACAATACATTATTTAATCTTTAATTACAGTTTTGTCTTTACAATATGTAATATTAATTGAATAGTTAATAACAATAGATTGTTGCTAATTTTAACAAGTGTACAAAATTATTTATATAAGAATTGTTGTAAAATTGTGGTTGATATACAATAATTGATATTGCTTATTATCTTAATTAAAAAATTGCAAAAAAAAATGAGATATTGTTAATAATAACTGTAAAGTGGTAAATATCGATAAGTATTGGTTTTTTTTGTCAGAGTAAGCTGGGACGCTTAGTTGTGTTGTAGATTTGATAGTTGTGAAAGTTGCAAAATTATTTTTGATTGCTTATAAGTACGGAAGTTATTGTTTGAAAATTCTCAAAATACCTTGCAATTTGTTAATTAAGGTTGTGCTATCGAAAGTACATGATATTATAATAGTATCGCAATTTTAATTATTTATTCGTTAGTTACTCGCAGAGTATAAGTTGTCATGAAATTTTTACACGCTGTAATTTTACAATTAGGTCCGAGCGTACATATTAATGCATTTTAGAAAGTTTTAACTTATAATTGTTTACAATATTTAATTTGTTTATAACTTATTTTCAATAAATTCTAACGCTTATAATATAGTTATGCTACATTAAAGGTAGCTAATATATATCGTTTATTACATTAGATAATATTGTAAAAGTAATTGTTTATTAGCTTATATCTAGCAAGCAGTTACAATTATAGATGTTCTTACAATTTTTAATTTGTTAATTTGAACATGTGCATTGGTTACAAGTTGGTCGGAGATTCTAACTTTAATACAATTGTTTATACAACTATAACTTTAAATTAAATTAGTTATTTGAAGTTTTTATTGATGAAATCTAATTGTTTATATTAAGTTGTTGAAATTCTGAGGAATTGTTGTGTGTTAGATTTTGTACGATGCCAAGTATATAGCAAAACTTACAGGTAATCCTGGATTGCAAATGCTATACAAATGCAAATGGTAGGATGCTGAAATGGAGCATATGCAACGCCAGTATGGGAGTACTGCTGTTCGCGATTGTGAGTCTGATTTGGCGTTTTGAGATTATACATGTGAAATTCTTCTGTTTTATTCCTGTTTTTCATAGAGATTTTAAATCTTAAAGTGAGTTTGTAGTTAGTTTTTTGAAATATATGCTTAGAAAACTAACTGTAAGGAGAAAGATTATAATACTAGTTCCAATTCCGGATCCTAAGTATACTAGATTGTTTTGGTTTGTATCATGCTGATGTGCTAGTTTAGTGAAGTGTGATTCCAATTCTTTTAGTGATTGTGAATTCTCGCTTGCGGCCCAATTGGTTAGTTCTGCATGGATTATTGCAGGTAATGGAGTAGAAGGTTAGTTTGGTTTTTATTAAATAATTTTACTAATTGGGGGGTTTCCCATGTAAAGTTTGCGTTGTAAAGAAAGGTTTCTAGTGTTCGTAGTTGAGTGGTTCCGTATATTATGGTGCTTTTCATGTGGGCGGTACAATCGCCATTAATTGCTAATAAGCCATTTGTGGGTAGAGTAACATCATACGTTTCACTGGCATTGCAAACGAGACGTACATTCAGGTTGTGTGTTTGTAGTGATTTTTATATTGCATCGTTTAAGGGATTTTGCGGATGGACCTAGCATCATCGAGTATTCGCACGGGAGATCGCCTGTATTAGTGTGAATGGGTAATTCGGAAGGGCAAATTAGTATAGCTGCATGAGTTGTACAGCTTTGGAGGTAGTCGGGGGTGGCTAGTATGAAATTCTTTAGGTCTGTGGTTATAATAAGATTTGAAAATTGTGAATGTATATGAGCGTATCCAGTGATATTATCATGTAAGGTTTTAGGAGCAGATATTGCATGTATGGCATAATTGAAGAAGCATACATTATCCGTTAAGGGGAATGTGAGGACTACAATTAATTTATTGGCAAGGGTTATTACATCTGTATGTAATACAGAAAATAGATATTCTGGGGTGATCACTTGGTTTTCTCCCGGTAGTGAATGTCCAATCTTTTCTGTATTTAATTGAGTGATTAATTCTTTTAGTTGATTATGGGATAGGAGTAATGGGTGATAGTGACCTCTTGCTATTGTTTCTAGTGTGTTTATGAGAGTTTTGTACGATGAACTTTTAAAGTCCAGGTGTTTGCCATACTTCATTGACCATTCAATTGTATTTTGACTCAATAAGGTTATATTTTCTATTAATTTGGTCTCTTTTATTTGAGATATTATAGAGTTTATTGAGCTGTGTAAAATTTTCATTTCCTTACTATTGGATTGTAAATTGGTATGTATAGTTTCTAGTTCTGAACGAATAATGTGTGTTTGATTTGCAGCTAGAAGGATGATACTATCTTGGCCTTCGTATAACGATTCGATTTGCCTAGCTAGATTATCTCGGTCATTTTGATCCATGGTTCCAAAGAGTTTTTTCGATGTCCATCCGATGAATTCGAAAGGGGCGCCTCGTTTTAATATAGAGCGGGGTAATGTGGTTTTTTGGTATGGTATTAGTGGGGTGATTGTAAAAAATTGTGTTAAATCTTCTCTATAGGATTCTATTAATTCTAATTTCTTTTTGTAAGATTCAAAAGGTATTATCTTGGTGCAACGGTTTCCTAATAATTTAGTACAATTATAATTCAAGCGTATCAGGGATGATTCGTCTATAGGATCAGGGGTTAAGAAATCGGCAATGTTTAAGGTAATTTTGAAACCTTCCATTGTGTTCTGAATATTCTTGCCTCGCAGAGTCGTTCGTAGTAGATTCCGGGGTTATTGGGCAGTTGTATGACTCCGTATTTGTTTGAAGAATTTGTTGGATCCGTCGCTTTTATGGACCGTACGGTCAGTATTATTAGGTAATAACACCAAAAGATCTTCATTTCAGAGTTTTATTGTACCTGCAACAAATTTGCTCGGTAAGATTATTAAAGATAACATTGTTTAATTTTATCTTTGTGTTTTAATAGTCTTTTTCCATTGCTGGATTCAACTATTACATTGTTATTATCTAGGATTTCTTTGATTATAAATTTTCCGTTATAGTATTTATCAAGTTTATTTTTCCTGGGTTCCTTTAATACGTATGCTGACATTCCCACCGATAATTTTTGGGGTTTAATTTTCTTATCATAATTTATTTTACTCTTATTTTTGGCTTTGGTGAGATTTTCGTGAGTGATTTCTCTTATTTCGTTTAGTCTTTTTACGAGGTCACGGATGTATGAATTATAGGTTTCGAGTTCAAATTCGTCTGGAAAAGCGGTAGGTCCCCTTGCAGTTTTTCCGTATATTACTTCAAATGGTGTATAGCCGGTGGCGGTGTGTACTGAGGTATTATATTCGTGCATGGCGAATGGGATAATAGTATCCCAGTCTAATTTATCGATAGTTTTTGTTCTAATGTAGTCACCCAACATAGCGTGACTTCTCTCAAGCGATCCGTTACTTTGAGTGTGATGTGCTGTGGTAGTAGCTAGTTTGAAGCCAAAGATTTTTCCAAGTTGTTCAAAGAGTTGATTACGGAAACTGCTGCTTCTATCGCTTAAAATGATTTTTGGTACGCCAAAGTGGGCTATAAAATGTCGAGATATAGCGTCTGCTATAGTTATCGGTTGTATATTAGGGATAGGGACAGCTAGGCAGAATTTGGATAGTAAACATTGTATTGTGAGTATATCATATATTCAGTTGCCATCATGGCGTCGGGAGGTAAGGAACCGCCTGACGTCTCACTTAATAAACATTACAAGTGCCATCCTAACGTTAAAGTAGGAGCAGTAGTTTGTATAGTATGTGGAAATTTTTTTCATACGAGTGAGTTTGTTGCAAAATATAATGCAGGAAGTCCAGTAAAACTCATAAATAACACATTTGTTATATGCCATGAACATCCAAACTTTGCACTAACCTCTAACCTGCCATATGGAGTGCTGAATACTGCCGCGTGTGAATTTATAGCACAATTAAAAAGTGAAAATCGTGAGTTGATTAAAAAATAAATAC
>UELU01143090.1:0-15409 GCA_900490025.1 Megastigmus dorsalis | reverse complement strand
CATCAGTATTTTTTGTTAAGTGTTTCAAATTAAGAGCGTCTAGCATAAGTTTCACATTTTCATGATGCACGCATACGCATACATTATGTGTGCCACTAGTTCCAGCCAATACACAGTGTGGTAGTTTTAATTGCGTGAATTTTGTATAGCCTATCTTGACACTTTTATATTCATTTTTAAATAAAATATAAATTTCATTCAAATTACCGAGATGCAATCTCTTTTGAACGTGTAATCGTTCACCAGTAACTTGTTTTAATGAAATAAAATCTTTCATTCCAGTCAATAATTTACTGATGTCGTCACGTTCATAAAAGATTTTTGCCAATTTTTTTTTTTATTAGGAAGTTCTTTTCAGAATTTGTCTAGCTTCCCATTTTGTACAACCTAATTTTTCCATTAAATTTGTACGTGACGAAAATGTAGGAGCGAGCGAAAGTAACAAAATTCTTTCTTCTTTTAATTTTGTTTGAGAAAGCTTATTTTTTAAATTTTCAACTACTGCCGTGGCAGCTATATGATCTTCATCATCACAATTCAATTTAATTTTTTTTGGTGTTGGAGAAGATTCATTCGATTTACGTTTCTTATACAGTAAAATTTTGCATGAAACACAAACTTGTGCTCCATCTGGTATTGATGGAAATGATTCTTGTAATGATTTTGGGAATGCAGTCAATTCTTTACAGTGTTTATCCTTTCCTAAAGGATTCACACATGTTAAAAAACCCATATTTGTCTTGAAAAAACCGATAAATGAAAGATCAATTGCAGTAAGTTTGTCTTGAAAAAGACAGATCAGTTAAAGATGAATCGCAAAGGCACTATTAGTTCGTTAAGACCAAAAACCGTATACTTCAACGTTGTATATCAATCGTATACATATAAACAAATCTTGCATAATCACTTTCGAGCATCGAAATTTCAGTACAAGCCACCTATCGGTGGTTTCAGAATTAAATTTTTCCTAAACATGTTGATTATTTTATAAAGCAATCCTGAAACACTTCTATTTTTTTTTGTAATATTCATATAATGAGAAAAAAAAAATTATTAACTAAACAAATTAATAAACAAAAATACATTTGCATAAATAAAAGAAAATATAATTTATTTAATGCATACGAAAGCCAATGAATAAATAAATGACAACGCATTCGCACGCCGCCACCGAAGTTGTACGCGCGGCGCGCCGCGCCTGGTTGAGCACCTTGTGTTTGTTGAATGATATCTCGATAAAATCAAAAAACCCCTTTCCAGAAAATAGCTATATCGACGTAAAGTTTCCTCCTCTTTCGATCTAGCAGGTCAAAAAAAAATAATAAAAATGCATTTTTTGAGATATAGCACATTTTATATTTTTTCAAGGTCAAATTAAGCAAATTTAACAAATCTGATAAGACCATAGGAAAGCTGAGGAAAAAATACATCGAAATCACTTCGTTATGATAATTTCTAGGTGTATTTTAGCCCTTTAAACATGAGCTGAAAACAGCACGATTAAGCGCTCCCGCGCCGCGCTTGGAGAGTTGACGTGAAACGCCTCATATACGAATAAAAATTATTCATATTAAATGTAAGAATTAATTTTGAATTGAAATTTCATATCTATTTCTAATTAATAATTTATTTAGGGAATAAATTATGTATATAAAATAAAAATTAAAATTGAAATTAACAGTTAAAGAAATTTCATATGATTTATTAAATTATTAATTTTGAATATTCACCCTCACGGATTATTTATAAAGGGATAAATTGTATATATATATAAATAAAAATTTAAATTGATATAATATTTATAATAATAAATAATAAAAATTAAAAATTAAATAAGCACATACCTGATCACAACTGTTACTCGTCATGCGGTTGACACAACACTGTCATGATAAATTACGATAACCAACCAACTTCACGCCACGTGTTTCCGCGTTTTCATTTTCTTTCCCTCTCTTGCCACTTAATTTCTCTTTGCGCCAACGCGCTCTATCCAACTCTGTCCAATCAAATCACCGCATTCACTGCAGACTATTATAACTATAATAGAATTATAAAACTATAACTATATAACTACATGTTAAAAGGATGCGTGCGCATTTCGTATCACGATGACGCTCACGGATTATTTATAAAGGGATATTTATAAAGGGATTATTTATAAAGGGATTATTTATAAAGGGATTAGTTATAATTATGAAAGCAAGAAGCAAAAAAAATAATTTATATAATTAAGGTTAAATTCGAGGTTAAATTAGAATTAAAAGATTTGTAATATAAATATGGGCAAATAAGTTCTAAGTAATGTTTTATTTCTTTTATGTAATTTTAGTTAGATTTTGAAGATTTTGGTATGGGCCGTATATATAAAGGCCGCTACGTGATACTATACTAGTAAAGTACAGTGGTTTCAAGCAATATTCATATGCAGAATTGCAATTTGGCGGACTTCATTTATGATAGTTTAGTTATTATATATATACATACACATATATACGCACTTTGCGATTATTTATAAATTATAATTTTTATTGCACTTTGCGTATTGTTTCCGTGAAGTTCTGGTATTATATTTTAGTAAATATAACCGAAAGAAAAATCGTGAGTTCTAGTATTTAATTGATCCCAAAAAGTACCAATTGTAATGCCTAATGATAAATTAATAAATATCACAATATAACATTTAATCAAGTATAAGTTTGTACTCGAACCAATTGTGATGTCCTAGTATATAAAACGATAAATGCATCCAAAGAAAAACGTTTAATTGCGAAATTCTGCTATTATATACATTAATAAATATGTGCGAAATAAACTTAATAAATATAACCAAAAATATTTAAATCAAGAATCTATTTTTACTGGGACCAATTGTGATGCCCTGGTTCTCACTTCAGGACTAGTAAAGTCTGAGTAGATAAGGGTTATTTATTAAGTTTTCTGTTAGTAAATTAAATGAATGGCTGTACTTAGTCACTGTATAGTCAAGGATTGATTTATTGCCTAATTTGATCGTTTATAAAGGATTAAATATGTGTTATGATTCGGAATTTTGAGTGTGTAGGTCCGGGCTCGTTTCATCCTCATTTTGACATGTTGAGGAATGCATCGTATGCATTTTACAATCGAGCGTTTCTCGATTGATGATTGACCAATATTAAAAGGTCTGTCGTACGACGTAACAACGACAATAAATCGAAAATTATCAAAAATACTTATTTACCTTGTAACGTCCTGGAGAACGCCAATAAAGATTTATTGTCGAGTGTCTTCTCGTTCCATCATTGCTTCTACTACAGGGACTGGGCAGACAAGACACAAGGAATAGGAGATTAGTCTCGGCTCGCAGCTTGGGATTGCGCACGCGTCATTCTCGGAGGAAACGCCGCTCGAGAGTCGCTATTTTTCGCTTTCTTCGAACCGGGCGGACGCCCCGGTTTTCGCTTTTCCGCTACATTATTTGTTATGGGGAGCTTTACCGAAGCACCCCGTCGCTGAACGACGTACGCTGCTTTGCGTGGATGATCCCGCTTCCTATTACCCTCCTGAGCGCTCTTAGCCTGTGACGCTTGTCCACCGGCAACGTCCTAAGCTACGCTAACATCAGCATTAGCTGATGGAGTCGTGGGTATCGTCACACAACTCTCGCCTTCCTTCGGAGGTTGGGCGTCGATTATGCTGTCGTCGTCTTCCTCTGAAATTGATTCATCTAGGACGTTTGGTTTCATCTGTTCAGCATAAACAGGTGCCATCACACGTCCTGCTTGGTCACGTAACTCGT
Source organism: Megastigmus dorsalis (assembly GCA_900490025.1). NCBI lineage: Eukaryota > Metazoa > Arthropoda > Insecta > Hymenoptera > Megastigmidae > Megastigmus > Megastigmus dorsalis. The sequence continues at coordinate 11,628 of UELU01143090.1, read as the reverse complement.
ATGTATTCTTACCAAGCACAGTCGAAATTCTGTACGGCTCTGCGAACTTCGGAGGTAGCTTCCCTGTTACTCCTTTTCCGCATTGGTGAGAACTTTATCTCTCTTCGAAACTTTCTCGCCAACTTTCTATTGGACGTCTCGATGGCCTGCATTATACTACCGCGTCTGTCGATCACGTTCTCTATCTGAGCTCTCTGTTGCTACTGCGAGCATGTCAGAGAGGTTCTTTATGCGCTCGACCCAATCGTCGAGTGCTTCTTCCTTACATTACTCCTTTAAGGCGTTTACTTGTTGGAGAAACGTTGACTTTGGCGGTGCATAATGCTGGACTCATTCCTTTCGAGCTACTTTTCGAGCTGTTAAAGGTGAAGACTACATCTTCGAGATGTTCGTCCCAGTGATCATGCTCATCTTGGATGAAAGCGATGATCATCTGCTTCATCGTGCGGTTAACCTGTTCGACAGGCTTTGCCTGCGGATGATAAGGTGGAATCATCTCGTGACGAATCCTTCTTTTAGTTACAAAACCGTCGATCAGTCGGTTCTTGAACTCTGCCGCATTGCCAGAAAGGAATACCTAGGGTGTTCGAAACCGGAGACTTACGCATCTCACCAACTCTGCGAGTATCGGTTTACTTGTAGCACGGCAGAGTTGTATTACTTACACCCACCTCGTGAATAAATCTTGAGATACCAAAATTTATTCGAGTCCCTTTTTCGTTTTTGGAACCTGATCCATGATGGTACCTGCAGGTGCTTTCTGCTCCACTTTGCATTGCTGGCAAACTTGGCATTGCCGTACGTATTTGGCGACGCACACATCCATGCGTGGCCAATAATATTGCTGCGATATCCTCGCGAGCGTCTTTTCACGCCCTAAGTACCCAGCTGTCGAGCTGTCATGGCGCTCACGCAATATTTCCTTTTGCTTTTCTTGTGGGACGATGAGCTTCCAAGCATCGTCGTTCTCGCACAAAATTGCTTCTACCAGCGGATCGGGGTCATAAGAATATAATCTACCTCCGATCAGCTTGAATTTTGGGTTTTTGCGAGGGTCCTCCATAACCTTCATGATTTGTTATAGATACCACTCCTCGTTGGTTCCATATGCCCAGGAGGCGCCAGCTACGGCTGTCTCCTCGCTATCCACTTCATACATGCGCATCTGGCACGTGATTGAGCGCACACTTTCGGTGCTCAATCTCGAAGTTATGGCCTTGTAGCTCCAAGTACCATCTCGCTAAGCGGTCTGTCGGACCAGTCAGGCTACGCAACCAACGTAGACTGCTGTGGTCGGTTATTACTTTGAATTTATAACCTTCAATGTATGGGCGGAACTTTTTGATCGTATATACCACAGCTAAGCATTCTCTCTCTGTTACGCTGCAATTCCTTTCTGTAGGAGAGAGAACTCTGCTTGCAAATTCCAGGATGTGTTCTTCATCCTCGATGAACTGCAGTAACACTGCTCCAATTCTAGTTTCACTTGCATCAGTTTGTATCACAAACTCCTGTTCAAAATTAAGTGCTTATAGCACTGGAGCAGATGCCATGAGCGTCTTCACCTGCTTAAATGCACACTGATGCTGATCCGTCCACTCATACTTGCGATCTTTTCTCGTAAGTCGAGTGAGCGGATCCGCGAGTTTCTCTCCTGCGTACTCGCTTGTCATTAGTTTGCGATTGCTTGCACTTGCGAGCTGCAAGCCAATCGGACTCATGACAGTAATTGATGCGACTGTATCATACAGAGCGCGGAAGTGGAAATCATCCACTTCCACCTGTAACCATCATCTGGCTTCCAGGTTCACCTCCGTTCGTTCGCCAGAGTTTTTAGTATCTCTTGGCCAAGCTCTCGAGGTTTTGTGTCTCACTACACCATCTTTACCGCAGCCCTAGCATTTAAACGGTTCTTTGTTATAGCCATTCCCTTGACCATTTCTGCCGTTTTGGCCGTTTTGCCCTTTGTATTGGACATTTTGGCTGTTTCCTTTGAATAGGCCCTTTTGTGGGCCTCTTCTATAAGTTTGAGGGGAGGGTGGTCTTCCTCCTCTACTCTGTTTAGGATTTTGCGCCTCATGAACCGCTTTGACGATTGTTTCGGTCGTCTTGTCTAAGTGGCTCGTGAGCGCTTTAACTAAATCTTGTAGAGTGCTGCTCGTCAGTATTTTTGATTTATTCTCTATTTTCAGCTCTCTTGCTGCCACTTTAGCATTCGGGATCAAGGGGCGCGGTAGCGAGAATATTTTAGTTTTACAAAAAGAAGTTCATTCTCATATGAAAACATTTAAAAAATTTTGTACTACGAGGTATGAAATGTAAAAAGAATGTACTTCCGAGTGACGCTAGTACACCGATAAATTACCTGTAGCCGGGCCACCAAGTATGTTCATATAGATATTTATTAAGATTAAAGATATTTTATAAAATTGTGAACGTGTCGTTCTGGGCGAGGCGCATTATATTCGCAACTGTTTGTAGCTCATAATATTAGAACTCTGGCTGTTTGCCCTACTACAACATTGGGAGATAGAAGTTCCAATTAAATGACGAAGGGGTCAATTGAGGGTTTCATATGACAGTTTTCCCTGCTTCCTTAACACAACAATGGGAGAGAAAAGTTCAAACTAAATGTCGAAGGCGTTAATTGAGTAGTTTTATATTCCATGGAACATCGAAGGATATTTTAAAGTTAATAATGAATCAATCCAATATTTAAGAATAGAGATGCCAGATAAGCTATCAAAGCTACCAAAGGTGTTAACAATTGGCATTTCTATTCTTAATAAGGCACCATTGCAAAGTTGAAGTTCATTTTATTATTTTGGTACTTATTAACAATTAATAATAACTATGTAAACTTAAGAAAAAGAGTATCTGACAATTTCTAAATTGATTTCACAACTTTCTTTAGTTTAAATTGGCCATTATAAATTGAAAACTTTATTTAAATATGCAAAATTAAGATAAAGAGTACTTGACAATTTCTGAATAGATCTCACAAATTTCGTTAGTTTAAATTGGACATTGTAAATTGTGAAATTTATTTGAATATGCAAACAATGAAGAAAAAGAGTACTTGACAATTTCTGAATTGATTTCATAAGTTTCTTTAGTTTAAATTGGCCATTCGAAATTTAATTGAAAACTCAACTTTAATGTTGCTATAGTAAATAAAAGACTACCATGTAATAATATTCTATCATTATTAGAAATAGAACCAATTTAATAAATATGATCTTATAGAATATTACCAAAAGAAGTGAGAATTTTATTATAAAAAAAATAAAATTAGAAACACAAAATGTTATAATTAAGATAATTAGTGAAATTATTACACTAAACTATTAAATTTATTATTTAAAAAATTAACAAGCTAAGAATTGTCTAAAAGCATTTTATAGAAATAAAGTGAAGCGAGTGGGAAAATACACTCATACTCGCCAAGACTTTACCTTTTAAAGTTAAGTTTTTTAAACTTTACTACTTTATCCGTTGCGGTTTGTATGCTGCCCCTGGCATCACCGCTTTACTTGGAGAGAGTGGTGTTCTGTCACCTTTCCCTCTCTCCAGCACGTGTTCGGTTTCCTCGCACCGATCCACCAGGTCGTTGATTGTGTCGCATTCTTCTCTGCGCATCAATCTTTTGAGAGGAGGAATAGGTTTAAATTAATTTTATCTATTTCGTGCTTTCTTGACATCCGCAGTCTGATCTCTCGCAACATGCTTTCCATGCATGTCACGTATCGATTTCTCGATTCCTCTTCTTGTTGGAATCGATTCCTTTTGTCGTCTCTTAATTGCTCCTACTTGTTATGCATATAGCTGAATCTCTGCCGTATCGCATAGCAGACCTTCGTCCACGTCCGCCAGTCTTCCTTGTGGCTGCTGTACCACATACCAGCAATTTCGTTGAGTACACACGGTAGAGATGCCAGCATGTATCCCTCCGTAAACCTTGCTGCACACGCATTTTTCTCGAATCTTCTTAAGAATGATTCGACGTCTTCGCCATGTGTCGCTGAGAGCTTCAAGTTCCATCTTCTAGCGATGTGGCTGGGATCAGCATGATCTCCGCTGCGCCTGTTAGATTCAGACTGTAACGTGGCGCTCCGGTGAGCGCCCTCCGTTGGTACCTCCTCTCTCCTTCGCTGCTTGCTTTGAGAGAGATGTCTCTTGTAGCTGCATGCATTCTTCTCTCATGCTGCTATTTTGAGGGTATGCGAGGTTGACAGTATCTCTAAAGTTCACTCTCGCTCGTTATGGATCACGATGGAGTGTTGTCTCTGTGGGAATTCTCCTTCTTTCGGTCCATGTGTCGAGCCTCGTCCTCTACATTGGTCCTCTTGGTAGTCTCGTTTCTTAAGATAACTGCTCGAGTCTAGCGGTCAGTACATTTATTGCGTTTCCTTGCCTTATAATTGTCTGCGACAGACTCACGTGCCTTTCGTCGGAGGCTTTCGCAATTTCTTGTATTCTTGATAGCAATACTACGAAATCTGTCTCCGACTGTGTATTCGTGGGGGGTTCTTGGGTATTATCCCGGGGAGGGGGGGCATATCTTTCTTGGCTGTGCAGACCATTTGTCTGCACTTGATGCTCTTCTCTTGAGACAGTGTCTTTCTGACTGACTCTACCATCTTGATCCGATTACTGTGCTCTTCTGGTATATTAAGAGGGGGTGCATCAGCCCATTCTCGTAGCATTCATCCTGGATCGTTAAGGCGCTTTTCTCATAACACATCTCCTAGATGTAGATTTCGTCGTCGCTTTTGTCTTGATGCGCGCTTCATTTTGGTCTGAGGCGCCATCCTCTTTAAAATCGACTGCGGTGTAGTTTCCCTGCAGCTAATTATAAGCTCGCTGGGGCGCGATGAATCTTGAGTAGTCCGTTCTCATTCCTAGTGAATTGAGCGTTTCGCTCAGTGTTTCTGCCGACAGTGTCTACATCCAGTTTTGGACGTCTTCTATATTCCAAGCGCACTTTTCCAGTCCGGGACCTACGGCTGGTAGTGTAGGATATAAGTGTAGACAATCACACGTTGTAACTACTAACACGCTTAAAGTAAACAGAGGAACTTCTAGGCTGTATTTCCTCAAGACCGGTTTTTTGTTCTTTCTTTTACAGTAAAAATTGTTTAAGTTTATTATTGTTACTATTCTATAACAAAAAATAATTCTAATAAAAATGAAATTATTGGAGTAAAATTAAACTTTTGTGCGTCTTATTTATATTAACCTTTCTAGCCTTGACACACTACAATAAAAAAGTTGCTCAGGCATGGATTATTATTAATCCTAGAGGGTACGCATGCAAAATGGCAATAGTGTTTGATATGGAAAAATGCAGTAAAACCTAAAAATAAAAAATAAAAATAAAAGGGAAAAACAATTAAATAAAGATGTCAAGTCATATAAAATAAGTGAAAAAATTAATATTTTGTCATATATAAAATTTTAAAAAGGTTCCCTGCGAAATCAGAATATAATGAAATCTTTACAGAAAAAGTACAAAATCTAAATCGTTACTTAGAGCATTAAAAATATTAAATTAAGAAAAAATGGATTACACGATGGGAATGATAAAAAAAAATTAATTGAAAATGGGGTCTTTCTGTGCTTGACTGTTTCTACTTTCATGTCTTAAGTTTAGGGAAAAATCTATTTGGCCTTTTTTTAAACATCTCCTGTCAAGTAAGAGGGCTAATTTTTTTTAAATTGAACGTCTTTTTATACTCTAAATGATGATATAAGTCTATTACCTTTCCCTTGTAGTATCAATAGGGGCAATTGTGGGAATCCTTTTTTAATAAATTCCGTTATATGCAGGTGAGCCCACTCAATTAGGGGTCGCCCTTGTGGTCACACTTCTCAGGGTAAAGTCCAATCTCTGGCGTCCGCTTAGCACGCGCTCACCGGGCAACACTCTTTGTCGCGTCAATGCTCTTGCAGCAACGCTGTAACAGAGACGGCTAACGAGAGCCTCTGGTACTAGGAGCAGAACCTAGCGAAAAAACCGGGGACCATCTGGCCCGGATGGTGGTACCCCCGTAACGGGCTCCACGTCTAGTATACAGGCCCCAAGCCAAGGTGTTAACAACCGTGCCCAGGCCTACCAGGGGAGTGATGCCGGGAATGGTGTCTCTGGGATTCTAGGCGACCTTCCAGAGTAACCAGCCTTACCCCCGCACGCGGGGCTCTGTGGGGGTGGACCTTCATTTCCCTAGCTACTCGTGGGAATGAGATGGAAGAAGAACAATTTAAAAACAACACAGTTGAGATAAGCACTTTGCAAGTGTCTAGGATGCAAAGAGCGGGGACCTCTAGATCTCGAACAGTCAACGAGACAAGTGCAAAGAGCGATTGATAGCTGCCAGAGAGACTGGGTGGAAATAGTAAGTATTCGCCAAGAACAAGCGGAGTTGCTCCTACGAGCTGAACAGGAGATACGGAAGATGCTGGAAGCCTGCGATGTGCAGAAGAACGTCTCTAGACCAATAAAGGAGGGTTTAAAGATCATGAACGATTGGGTCAAGCTCATAAAGAAAAAACATGAAAAGGCGGAAGGCTTGGAGAAGGGCTACCAAGAAGGACTGATAACCACGGTGGAAGCTAGAGATGCCAGAAAGATGATTCGCGGCCGTATTCAGGGACAGCTCCTACGGGATGCTGTCCTGGCTGCGCAGAAGCCGAAGAGGGCAAGGAGCCCAGGAAGCAGCCCGGAAGAGAAGAAAGAAGATGGAGAAGCGGTCAGACGGAACGCAAAAAAGCCGAGAAAGGACGGGCAGAGGAGAGAGGAGCGGCAAGTCCTCGGCAAGATACTGAAAGAGATCAACCCAGATAGCTGCAACACGAGGGTTCTGGGTGCGATGCAGACAGAGAGGGGCGATATGCTGCTCCGGCTGGCGAGGAACTCCGACCGAGGGGCCTTCGCGGCCAATTTAGAGAAGGCGGTGGCCGGCATCGGCATGGTCAGGGCAGACGGAGGTAAGGTTACCCTGGAATTCAGGGACCTTGACTTCCTAACCCAAGTGGGCCAGGTGGAGCAGGCGCTCGACAGGGCGCTTGGCTCAACAACACGGGAGAGGACGGTCAGGGTGATGGGACCAAACGGAAAAGGACTCAAGTTAGCGACGGCGACGTTGGAGACGGCCGAGGTGGATACGCTCCTCTCAGCAGATCACATCCGCATCGGTATGATGAGCTGCCGAGTACGAAGGCGTACAAACGTAGTGCGACTGTAAAGGAGCGGACCGGTCTGCCCACTGCTACAAGTGCGGCGAGTCCGGCCACCACAGGGAGGCCTGCAGGAAGGACCCGCACTGCTTCTTGTGCAAAGAAGCAGGGGAAGCGGGCCCAGACTGCACACACGCTGCTGGCGCTGTAGACTGCAAGGTGTTCAGGCGAGCGCTACAGGAAGCGAGGAAAAAACCGAGGCGGAGGTGAACCTGCCTCGGAGGAGGAGCGAGGAGCCCGGATGGGTGAAGACACAGAGGACGACATGACAAGACAGGCACGATAGACACGACTGACGTAGAATCCTAGACACGCCGGCCTAAGCCGGAGTAATGTGAACAACAGTCCCGGGCCGGTTTGGTGAAGAACGTGGATGTTACAGTTGCTTGCTCCTCGGCTGATTTATGAACCGGGGATCAAGGAATTGGGTTTAGCTGGCCGGATGCCTCGGACGCGATGGATCCCACCCATCCCGACCCTGACTGACGGCAGCCTTCAACCTCGGGAGCGGAATCTGGAGCCTGTCTATGGTCGTGAAGCGATTTTTCCCTTTTTAACCACCATAAAAAAAAATCCGTTATATGCAAAGATTTTTTTAATAACAATTTTTATAGCAAGAACAGAAAAAGCTTAATTAATCTATTGGCAGCGGCTTTGTCGTGGTTAAATGCATTGGAAAAATATTAAAGAAAATAATAGAAAAGTAGGAGAGAAGCATTAATTATAAAGTCTCTTATTATTAGCTCTCTGAGCTATTTATTCTGATTGATCTATTAATTAGCATCATATAATTTTTAAAAAGACTATGCTAGCGTGTACAAATTTATATTTCACTATATGACATTTTTACAAAAAAAAAAAAAAAAACTTTAATTGATTTGTTGATGATAATGATTATACAAAATAGTATTATATTTTGAATTGTATATATTCAGTTTTCTTTTGTCAGCGAATGAATAATGGTTGTCATATTTTGTATTACTATTTTGATAAATGTATATTGGTTGATAATTATTATCGAGTAATGCATCACTGAACTTAGTTCTTTTATTCGTAAACGTATAATGTGAGGATCTTGGATATATATGTTGTACAGGGAATGGTGCAGAAATTATTTCATCTGCTTGTACTTTTTGATAGTAATGTGACGTTGAATGGTATGTTTTTGCATCTTCGCAAGATAGAAGACTTCGTTTTCTAGTGTACACATCAAAATCTGGATCAACTAACAAATCCCCTTTTTTAGGTATCTGAATATTCAAAAAGCAGCTTGTATTGCTTTGGCTTCCAATCCTGTTAACAGAAAATTAAGACTGTCAATATAATGAGGAATATATTTTATCTAAACTTGTAAGTCAATTCAGTACAACATATGAAGTTTAACATGATTTGCAAAATTAAAACCATAAACATTTCCCACTGCAAGTTTTCTGCTATTATCAAGAAGTGTTGATGGTGATGGATGAATATTTTTTATATTATCTACATTATAGTTTTGAAGAATTGTTGTCTTATTGAGTACTAGTAAAAACACACGCCCACAAAAAAGTACTCTGTACTGGAGTTGAGACCACTTTATTCCTATGTATTTTGACCTTCTAAACACGAATCTGAAATAAAAAATAAGGTCGCCCGGTTTATTTTCGACATATCTCAAAAAATCGAATTTCGAGATAACTTAAATAATGAAGATAAAATTTTTTTTCATTAATTTAGCTATTGGTATTAGGAAGTGCTCAACGTATCCTTCAAAATGCATTTCGAATTACCTACATACCATTTTTTGTCTCCGAGATATGCCAATTTAAAGTTCATACAAGCATTGAAAGCCATACTTGTCTGTTCAATTTATTTGCTCTTGGAATATGTTTTGTAACTTGTAACATTTTGTAATTGGCATGTTTCGGAGACAAAAAAATTACATAAGAGAACTTGCCAAAATAATAAAAAAAAAAATTTATCATCGTAATTTAACATCTTGACATTCGTTTTTTTTTTTGTTATTTCAAAAATAGGCAGGGCGACCATTATTTTTTTTTATTTTAAATTGGTGATTCGAAGGCCACATTTATATAGAAATAAGGTGCTATCAACTCTAGTACTGGTTTCTTTTTTGTGACCCTGTGTAATTATTCTTAGACAGTTGAAAACCAAATATATTACGGACTAAAATAAAAATTTTTTTAATACCGTAAAATTAAATATTTTTATTTCGACAAAAATAACGCAACAAAGTGTCGGAGTGTAATTACTTAAAACTGAAAATAGAATAATGACACAATATTGTTACGAAACGAAATAGTTCAATTCGTGATGTAACTTTGGAAAGGATGTAACTAGACACAACTGTAAGGGAAATGTGTTAGAATTAGTAATTTCTAATTAAATTTTGCAGATATTAGAAATATTATACATTAAAATAGAAAACCATGTAGAATAATATTTTATACGATTGAATCAGTGATTTATTTGCCAATTCGTTAACACGTTCGATCCGACGCCGAAGGCGATAGGAGAGGGCTATCGATTCTGCAGATCAATTTGTCCACAAAACCGTAAGCCAGCGTCATATCTCACGTAACGAAGAGCGAAATCGGAAATGCAGAAATTTTGTATTGTATGCATACGTGGGTGTACCAGCAATACAATCAGAGTAGAATTGGACTTCAACCTAGAGAAACTTTCAAAAGAGACAGGGAGAGAGAGGCAGAGTGGCAGAGAGACAGAAATAGATATCTATCTAGATAGATATAAGTTTATTTGTAAATAGTTTACAAAAATGTACATGTTTATACAATATTGATTTTTCTTTAGATTATACATTTTATTATTTTTTGTTTTTTCGCAGTCACACATTTTCAGTCTTTCTACGATATCACAGCTTATTCAGTCTTACATTATTTCAGTCATCGAAAAGTTACAACTTAAAATTAATATCACAGAGTGTCTTAAATAAAATACAAATAAACAAATTTAATATAAAAGAGCGATCGATATCTATCAGTCCTATTGAATAAAAAAGGAACTTTACAACACAATCACACATGCCTCGTCCTATCACATACTCACTCACGCCAATAAATATCTCATCATTACTCGACGGATTCCTTACATACTTATCTTTACCACCTCCCTGGATTTTCGGCAGCAACCGAGGTATCCTGCCTGATCCAGAGAGACACATTACTCAGCTCGTTTTTAAGCTTCAATTAAAGACAGATCGAGTCGATTGAGCCGATCCCTGTCAGAGTCCCTCGAGTAGACAGACACGCCAAGTATACGCGATCCCTCTCGGGTAGTATTTAATAAACGAATTACGTTTAAACCATAAAAGACTTCGACTCATAAATTCTAACCCAACCTCACGGTAAACAATTGGATACTAAAGTTATCCAATTGAGACGGTAACCAGAACCACATAAATTATATATACGTACCAATATATAATTTAAACAAAATAATATTATTTTACGTCCCTTCTGGACGTAACATAAGAAATTTGGTGCTAAGTGTGGGGTTATCGCCAGTGAGCGCCAAGGTTAGAATTCGCGTTCGCGTATCGCGGTAAATATTCACTGAATAAAGACCATTCAATTCAAGGGCCAATTGTCTGAGAGGATGTCAAGGATCGCCGGATAGTGGTTGCTGATTGTCTTGGTCCTGTTAAGGTAAGTGAATTATACAACGTGACAAACTTCCAACGCAGCACTTTTGAACTCAGTTTACTTAAAATTGAATTGAAGAAAATAGATGCGGCAAGTCGCATTAGACTTGGAGTTTGGATAAGAATACAATGGTGTAGCCAGAATTAATGTAAAATTTTTGGTTCAAAAGATAAAAATTTTATTTTCCGAAATAAATGTTTTTATGGAATATTACTGTCATATTCTTGTAGACGGGATAAAAATAATTCGAAATAGTCGTTTTGGGTTAGCGATAATATTTTTATCCTTTCGTAATAAATATTAGAAATATGCATTATTCATCGTCGTTGCCGAAATTACGAGTCTAAGATGACCGTTCTAGTTGGGTTCGTCGTCGTCACGTTACCGAGCGGCGAGCAGAGTGCGGCAACTTCACTCCTGTTTCCGATGATCTCGGAAAAAAATGTTTTTAAGGTTACGGAGAATACCGACTATACGGAGTTTTGTCATTTTGTTGATATCGCCAATTGGGATAGATAGCGTTAGATGAATATTTTCAGCATTGCGTTATTAGGAGCCGTCCTTGGCTTAGTGGGTAAGGCGCTTGCCTGCTAAACAAGGCGACTCAAGTGGTCGTGGGTTCGATTCCCGTCTGGAGCCCGGAAATTTTTCGGGTTTTTTTCGGACGGAAAAAGTACCCATGACTGCGATATTGAAAGAAAAGTCCCACCTGGGCACCGTTTCAGAA
>UELU01143088.1:0-20213 GCA_900490025.1 Megastigmus dorsalis | reverse complement strand
GGATCCAATATGGCGAACATTTTTTTCAAAAGTCAATCGATTTGAACCAAATGTAATATATGGGGGTTTTCAGGGTCGCTGATAACGAATTTGAAATCAGATTTGAAAAATTCAACATGGCGAATCCAAAATGGCCGACATTTTTTTCAAACGTCAACCGAATTGGATTCAATTTTGTACATTTACTTTTGAAATAATGGTTGAAGAAATTATTCATTTTTTTCAATATGATAAGAGTTGAAACAGCTTGAACATATATACTCCTCACATTCATTACAATAAATTTTTGTACGTTTTTTGCAATGATTGTAAGCTTTACAAATTCTTTGTGATAATTTTGTGGATTTCTCGTGGATATTATGAATTTGTCTAAAACAAGTATCGCAAAAATGTTTTTTGCACTCAAGGCAATAAAGTATCGTTCTTAGGCTACACTTTATGCAAACTCTTCTACAATCAGGTATTACAAGTTTCAAATGGTTTGATAACATCTCTGTAGATGGCTCTAAATAAGAATTCGCAACACTTTCTGCGAAATATTTACTGGGCATTTTCTTTTCATTCACCATATTGTATAATACAAAATCAAAGCATTCGTCAATGAAGATTGAATCAACCTGCACAAAACAACCCATGTCCATTTCTTTGAACCAATATTCGTTCTCATGTCACTGCAGTATTGGTCATGAAGGTCAACCCCACCCATAAACTTGTTAATCCAATTCGATTGACGTTTGAAAAAAATGTCCTCCATTTTGGATTCGCCATGTTGAATTTTTCAAATCTAATTTCGGATTCGTTATCAGCGACCCCGAAAATCCCTGTATATCAAATTTGGCCCAAATCGGTTGACTTTAGAAAAAAATGTCCGCCATAATGGATCCACCATCTTGAATTTTTCAAATTCGATGTTAAATTCATCATCAGCGACCTCGAGAACCTCAGTATGCAAAATTTGATGTACATCAGAAGATTTTTGAAAAAAAATATGAAGTTTCCGATTATTTCATGATGTCACAGGCGCCATTTTGGAAAATTTTTCGGGAAAATTCGAAAATATCAAATCTTTGAACAATAATATCATTTGCAACATGAATCCATATCAAGATCTTCGTTGAATCCGTTTTATTCTAAACAAGCATGTCAAATGTTAAAAAATGTATTTCTGATTTTTCATCAAATTCAAACTGCCATTTTGAAATTTTCCAACGGAAATGTCAAAATTCTGACTTCAGAATCGGAAAGAACCGACAATTTTACTTCAGAAAAGTGCTATTGGTTATTATTATTATTTTTTTTGACAATTTTTTAGGCAAAAAACCAATCGATTATAAAATGGTCGATTGGGAAGAAATGGGTTAAAGTAGGGCTCCTTCACCCGTATCCTGATCAAACTATGTTATTTTATAGTGCCAAATAACATACATAGCGGTTACGTGGTAGCCTAGCTGAACGGCTTTCCGAATTTAATCGACTACCTAAGTCCCCGTAAATTCTCGCGCAGCAATATCGTCGTAACCCCCCTCAAACACAACTACAGGTATAAAATAATTTCAGTAATAAGCCTGAAATTTTTCAATCTCGTAGAAGCCGCAGCCGTTTTGGGGTATGCGTACGTTAGCTTCATACACGAGTCTTTCAGCCCATTCTTTTTGTAACTTGCTCCTACCATCGCGAATGCCTCCCCAAATGTGCCGTGTCTCTGGTGAAGCATTATTGCTTAAGGCAATGTGAGCTTCGCCGACAACTAGCGCACGCGGCAAGCACAAGTTGTCGTCGTTTCTTATCGAAACCATGGATCTACGCGTTACAGCGTCGACTGTTAAATTTCTAGTTCGCCGCGGCGCGCCTGATCCGACAGGCATTTTGATAATCATAGTTTTTAAAATAAAAGTATCATTGATGCTAAAATTCTCGTTGCTCTGCGTCAAACTGTTAACCAAGACCCAGAAATCTTCGTAAAAAAATGTTCTTACAGGTCTTAACGATATACCGCCCGCGCTATGCGTGAAATTCGCGCTGCTAATACTTACGCCAATTAAATCATTTTCATCACGCGGAACCGTAGTTAAATACGTGTAAATATCCCTAATAGCCCTTCCTAGCCATATTACGGGGTTGAAGCGCGCCGAAGGTGGCTCGTTTATTCGCATAATTGTGCTTCTACCTGTCATCCGAAACTGTTGAATAAATGACTCGGATTCTGCTACGATCGTAAAGCGTTCGCCTGGTGGCCTTATGTCGTTCTCGGGGATCGTAGGCTCGGCGCCCCCGCCCCCGCCTCCTATCTGCATGACTTCATCGCCGTCGCCCATATCAGCTTCGGTAGACGGAAGCTCGTGATTGCTCGAAGCTGGCTGTGGCGAAAGCGTCGGTGAGAGGGGCAGCGATGGCCATGTGGAGGACGAGGTGTTTGTATCTTGTTGATCAGCTGTAATTATTAAAATAACGATTTAACTAATTATCGGAAAAATATTTTTTCAAACTAATAAAAGGTATTGTTTTTACTTTTTAAAAAAAAGTCATTCCTCGGACTTGCCGTCGAAACTCTCGTGTATACGATCTAGAAGATCGTCCAACTCGACATACGGCAAGTTACATAATGGAGAATTTTCATCAAGAGCTTGATCGTGAAACCAGCGCAATTCTTGCGCTCGGCGCACGTACATGATTCTACGAACGTATACAGCCAAGTTTCCGCTGCTATCGATATCCGACACATCGAGTCCGGAATCACTCGTGAGTCTTCTTCGAATTACTTTTTTTTTAAAATAATAAATAAACAATTTTATTTAAAAAATAATAAATTTGTAAAAGCTTACGTTCGTTAATGCGACGATACAGAATATTGGTTTCGTCGAAAGCGTTGTAAACCAAACCCCGCCCGTCCTCGATGTTATGGTATTCCCTTTCTCGAGGTGACGTCCGACGATAATAAAAATTATGCAACAGCTGTGATCGCTCTGGCGCGATGACGCCTGTTGTGCTCGTCGAAGCTCCGTCCGCTCGTTCCATCACTCTCATGACTGCAATTTGCGGTTCTATATACGTGGACATGACTGAGTGCCGCACCCGTAAACCGAGCAGCTGATCGTCCAAGACTTCATCGTCGGATGAAAATTCATACGACGACGATGTAGCCGAAGAATGAATGTTGATGACGGCCTCAGCCTCGGCATTTTCTATATCCACAGCGTCGTCGACGTTGTCATCGTCATCTTACTGCACCGGGCGGCTCAAGTCTAGTGGCACCTCCTCATTTTCGGAAATATCGGGCTCACTTTCGCTTGTCCCAACATTTGCGATATTACTATAGTTCAATTGATGAGCTACGGGGTTCGCAGGCCCGTCTTCTTCTTCTTCATCAGAAGCAACGTAAAAGTCTCAGTCTCCGACTCCGATATCGCAGGACTGTCACTTTCGTCCATCAGCAACTCATGTCTTGCTGTAAAAATTCTGATTATATAAAATTGTTTCTCACACAAAAATTTATTTTCCTCGATAAATTATACTTTTTTTTGTAAAAAAAACGAGTCAAAGAAAAATTTGTAAAACAATTTACAAATAAAATATTTCGTTTTTTCTTAAAGCATAAATTTTAGAAATATGTAGAACTTACCTAGTATCTCTTCATAAGCGGTGTTGAGTAGGTTGAAGATACTCATATGCTGCATACCCATCTCCGCGAGTAATTCCCCAGCCATAAAGACAGCTGGTTGCACGTTCCGGAACAATCGCGTATAAAATCGCACAATTCGACGGAATCCACATTGCACTAATAAAAAACACAGTTCTAGTTTCAACAATGGATAGGCTATCGTGTGCAGCCGACGCCGCCACGCGAAGTTATAACACTGTTCACACGTAATGCATTCGCGATACGCGCGATCACGTCTCGCAACTCGCGTTCAACACGATCATCGAATATTATAGATGGTACGTCCGAACTCGCCACTGTCCTCGTGGTTACTGAAAGATATGCCATGGACGCAAAGTTCGCTGACATTCTGCGTGGGGATGCACGCTACCTTTGCGCTGGTTATACTTCTTGAGATAAAAGTGTCTAAATTATTTGCAAGTATTAGGGCGCTATCTTTTTTCAAAGACAACGATCGCACCGTTGAAGAATTGCACGAGCTCGAGGAGATCGAAGAGTCATGTACGCCTCTCAACGAAGAAGCGATACTCAAGAGCATACCTAAAATATATCTCGCCAAAGCGCGTATTTTACTCCGACACTGGCGGACAGCGGCACTCGATCGACTCAAGTGGGACAGCGCTGGTACAGTGAGCATAGAGGGCAGAGTCATGGACCGCTCCAATATAGCTGAATTATTTATTAAACGATGTAGTTCGAAAAAACAATATCGAGCACGATGTTCTCGTTGGTCGAGTAGAATTTGCAAAATTTATCAAAACCTCCGAAACACCGAGCAAGTTGATTGGAAACGCGCAAGTTTTGAAAATAGCGCAAATACTGACTACGCCTATAAATACGGCCAAGCGGCGTTTTGATCGACACACAGAGACGAGGGCATCACCGGCATTGACGCGAAACGCTGCCACGCAAAAGTGGCTTAAACTCGATATTTAAAATGGTGTACGAAAAACAATATTACGACGCGTCTCGCG
Organism: Megastigmus dorsalis; assembly: GCA_900490025.1. Taxonomy (NCBI): domain Eukaryota; kingdom Metazoa; phylum Arthropoda; class Insecta; order Hymenoptera; family Megastigmidae; genus Megastigmus; species Megastigmus dorsalis. Next base: position 15,581 of record UELU01143088.1, on the reverse strand, counting down.
AAACGGGTTACGCGGGTGCGCAAAATTTGAGTCGCGGCAATAGAAAAGGTAAAGCTGTAAGTAATGAGAGAGAAAAAGAGAAAATTTACGAATGTCTCAGTAATCAAGACGCGTACATGCTTCACCGACCGATCAAAAAATTTTTCTTAGACTACGCTACAACGTCACAAATATCGACGACGTTCTAGAAGGCGACATAATTCAGTTGACCACGATAAAAGAATACAACGACGGCTACTGATACTTGCTAGTAGTCGTCGACGTCCTCGGTAAATATGCGTGGGTCAAGCCTCTTCGCGATAAGAGCGCAACAGTAGTCGCAACGGCTTTTAAAAAGATTCTCGAGCGCTCCAACGGTCGAAAGCCGCTGTGTTTACAAACTGACTAAGGTGAGGAATTTGTCGGCTCAGCTTTTCAAGACATACTGAAGAAACACGATATACAGTTTAGAAGCGCGCGAAATCCCGATATCAAGGCCGCTGTCGTGGAACGGCTCAACAGAACGATTCGAGAACGTATGTGGCAATACTTTTCGCATAAAAACACGAAATGTTATATCGATATACAGCAGAATATTATTCATGCCTACAATCATACACTGCATAGCGGTATCAATATGAAATCTGCAGACGTCAATCTGTACAATGCCGTGGAAGCTAGAAAGAATTTGGAAAAAAGAGCCCTCGGTCAAAAAGTTAACAAAAATATCGTTAAGAGGGCGTTTGTTTCGGCACCTAAGTACAAGGTGGGCGACTACGTACGCATCAGTCGCACGAAAAATACCTTTTAGCGCGGTTATGATAAAAATTTTAGCTAAGAGATATTTAAGATTTACAGAGTTACGCAGCGTCAACATCTATACATTTATGTTTTTCAAGACTTGAACGATGAGATTATCGACGGTTTTTTCTACACTGAAGAGCTGAGCATCGTGGGTAAAAAACGACTAGCGGGTGACCAGGAATTCAAGATATAGAGCGTTATTCGCACAAAGGGGCGTGAAGCCAGCAAACCAGTCCTCGTAAAGTGGGTGGGATATATGGGCGAAAAAAATTTTACGACGTCCCACGCGGGTCCACGATACCTGATCAGCTGTACATTTACACAGACATATGCGAGCTGTACACTGTTGGTGATATACAAATGGCTCTCTAACGTGTAACGTAATTAACGAACAACACGAGCCCGATTTAACTAGGTTAATTAAATTACGATTATTCGGGGAAGCTTTAAAAAGCGCGTCAAAAAGAATATTTACGTCAATAGAAGAAATAGGAAGATTTTTTGATAGTATTTTCGGATCGGCAAAAACATTACATGAATTGCACGGAGACTTATCTAAAATTAAACAAAAAAAGGATAAAAGTGTAGTAGTTTTTTCAAATAGAATAAAAACCATAGGGCTGGAAATTTTAGAAGCTGTGAAATCAGAAGGGTTCTAAGCAAATTACTAAATCCGAAAATGAAAGTATAAAACAAGTTTTAAAAGAAAACTCGAAGCAGATCCTAAAACTTAAATCTGAAAATAATATTATTAAACAAGAATTCGATGGAAAACCTACGCAAATTCTAAGCTTTAACTCTCAAAGTAGAGTTATAAATGAAATCCTCGCAAACTCGCAGAGTAATACGAAGCTCGGCTATGAAGCATCAAAGTCCGTCTCGAATAGTCTTTCCGAGAAAGGGGGGAAGGAATGCAATAATATGGAGAATCCAATACCACAATTTATTTCAAAAGTAAAAATTAGCGAAAATAAACGAGGCGGAATGTATGAGGAAGAAACTCTCTTTGAGGAAATGTGCTTATTACAAGAACTCTGCAGCAAAGGAATAAAAAATAACGGAGTGTTATACGAGAATGCAAAAGATATGGAAATACTAATACAAAATGTCGTGCCTAAAATTTTAAATAACGAATTATGTGCGCGCATAGCAGGGGAAGCATGCCAGGCGCTGCATACACTGAAACTCGACATTGAATTGGGTTCCTTATCTAGTGAAACTAGCAAAAATGAGATAGAAAGACTATGGGAAGTAACTACAAGAATTAAAAAACTATTAATAAATGAGGCTTTATGTATTAAAGAGTTTTATGTATTAAAGAACACACGAACAACAGTAGGATAAAAGAGGTTAAACAACTACTACGTCTAGATCATCTATCGCCTATAGAAATAACTGAAATAGAAAAACTTATAACAAATTTCAGCGATATATTTTATATTCCGGGCGAAAAATTTACGCTACCCCAATTCTCAAACTCACTATACCGACCACCGATGATATCCCGATAACATCGAAACAGTACCGCCTACCTCTCGTACATAAGGAGGAAATTCAAAAGCAGGTAAATGAACTGCTAGAAAAGGGGATAATTGAGCCCTCAACATCATCGTACTCGAGCCCATGTTTCCTAGTACCCAAAAAGGAGGATTTACAAGGCAATAAAAGATATCGGATGGTAATCGACTATAGGAAACTAAATGCAAAAACATTGGATGATCAATTTCCTCTACCGAACATGAACGACATTTTGGATCAACTAGGAGGATCTAAATATTTTTCAGTTTTTGACTTAGCTACAGGATATCATCAACTAGAAATTGATGAGAGAGACAGGCATAAAATCGCATTTGTAATGGAGGTTTATATCATTTTAATAGAGGAAGTTTTAGTTTGCGCACAACGCCTGCAACATTTTCACGCGCACTCACAATAGCACTTGCAGGGTTATTAAGTAAGGAACTTTTCTGTTTCATTGACGATATAATTCTTTACTCACGAACCTTGGATGAGCACATAAAACGACTGGAAAATCTGTTTTTAAGATTACGCAAAGGAGTACTAAAACTACAACCAGAAAAATGCGAGTTTTTCAAGCAAGAAGTAAAATATTTAGGCCATTTAATAGGTGCGCAAGGGGTCAAGCCCGATCCACGCAAGCTAGAAGCAGTAGATAATTATCCAAAACCGAAAAATCAAAAGAATATCAAGCAATTCTTAGGATTGGTGGGATATTACAGAAGATTTATTAATCAATTTTCTAAAATCGCTAAACCATTAACAGATTTATTAAAACAAGACATGGAATTCGTATGGATGGAGAAAACGCAAGAAGCTCTTAATATACTGCGTAAAAAATTGTGCGAGGAGCCTATCCTCATTTTTCCAAATTTCGAACAAAGTTTCAACTTAACGACCGACGCATCGGGATATGCTGTGGGAGGAATTCTCTCGCAAGGGAAAATCGGCGGCAACCAACCAGTCGCATACGTTTCAAGAGTATTAACCGATGTAGAGAAGCGCTGGGACACGTTCAATAAAGAAGGACTGGCGCTGATCTACTGCATTAAACATTTCAGACCATATCCTTTTGGAAGACGTTTCTTTCTCATAACTGACCATAGGCCGCTTGTTTGGCTACAAACACACAAAGATCCTAACTCACGAGCAATGCGATAGCGATTGCTGCTTGCAGAATACGATTTCGAAATCATACTCAGACTGGGTCGTCTAAACGTGGCAGATACTCTATCTAGAAACCGAGTGGAGAGAGTTTTGACAATCACTGAAGAAACGAGTGTACACAAGGGAGAGGAGACAAGAAACCTCCAGCAAGGCACAGGGATGAACACTTGAGGACGAGCGGGACGCCAAGTGAGCGACAAATATAAAGAGTCAATAAAAGCCTTACTCCCTCGCAAACATCAGAAACCAGCAGAGGCAAGTCATAAACCGCTCCAACCCGTCGAGAAGAAATGCGCCGAAGCAACACTACCAAAGGTAAAAGAATTGGAACAAATTCATGAGGTAGACGCAGAGGCACAGACGAGTCACACGCAGCAAGGAAAGGAATATGCAAATGAAGGAGAAAATTTCGACGAGGCGGGCTCACATGAAAATACAGGGAATAACGAAGACCCGTATAGCTCTCTAAACGTGGATCGGGAGAATGTGTCAGAAAGGGGGGGGGGGTATTAGAAAGACTGCCTCCGCTAGTGAATACGGAGATTAACGAAAACACGCTAAACATAACTCCAATAAATGCACGGGAGAAATTGTTTATGTGCAGGGACAATTATTTATACTTTATCACGACTACTGGAGAGCCGTGCGATGACGGGGCCAGACAATTGAAACTACAAAATAAATTACCGATATACAGAAACCTGGAGATTAGAGTTCCTATAGTCACTAAAGTCAATTCAAAAGTACATATAGCATTGCCACTTCACACAGAAGCACACGTTGGACTATCGCTAATTAATAATAATCTAGAACAGCTGAGCTACAATTTAAAGGAACTCTTGGAAACACTGAAAATTCAATTGATAAACATCGCTAAAACGGAATTTATAGAAAACATGCAATGGGAAGAGGTACTCAGAAACATAAAAAAGGCATTTATTGAAACAAACACAAAATTAATAATATGCCTGGGTTTAATTCGACATCCCGTCGCGGAAGATAGAGAGATAATAATAAGAGAAGCTCATTGTTCAGCAGTAGGTGGACACCGAGGAGTGACGAAAACATACAAACAAATTAAGCAGAATTATAACTGGGAGAAATTAAAAGAAGTGCAAGATTTCATTAGAAAATGTTTAGATAGCCAATTAAAGAAGTTAGTAAGAGTGAAAATTCAATGATCATAACCAGCACCAGCTCACATGCTATGGAGCGCATTAGTATGGACATAGTGGGACCTTTACCGAAAACAGTAAAGGGAAATGAATACATATTAACATTTCAGGATCAACTGAAAAAATTTGCGATTGCAGAACCGTTGATGACAACTACTGCTGTAGACGTAGCAAATTGATTAATAAAGAAAGTAATAAGCGTTTTCGGGGCACCTCGCGTAATTTTAACAGATCATGGCACGAATTTTATGAGTAAATTAATGAGACGGGTAGCTAAGCGATTTAAAATTAAACAAATAAATACCACTGCGTTTCACCCGCAAACAAACGGTTCTCTGGAAAGATCACATTCAAGTCTAATATAATTTGTAACATTTTTCGTACAAGTTAATAAGGTAGACTGGGACGAATATATAGAGCGACCTTTAACTTTAATACAAGTGTCAGTGAGTCTACCTGGCACACGCCCTTTGAGTTAGTATTCGGAAGACTAGCAGAACTCCGACCAGTGACCCACTAGAGGCGGAAGATTTACTGCCGACCTACGGGGGGTATATAAAAGAGCTAGCCACGCGCCTCAACTCTCTACAAGGAATAGCTCGGGAAAATCTGTTAAAGGCAAAATTAAAATCCAAAGAGTATTATGACAGAAAGGTTAACCCTATCACTTTCGAAATAGGAGAGTACGTCTGGCTACAAAAGGGGCCTAAACCACATAAATTTGGTAACCAATACTCAGGACCATATTTAGTGCTAGGCGTATTTAACAATGGAAATGTCGGAATCCAGTTGAGCGAATCGAAAAGTAAAATAGTGCACATTAACCGCTTACACATGTCTCATTTTAAGCAGAAATAATTCGCTTATGCTTTCCAGTTCTTAAGATAATCCCGCATAAAACATTGAGATCATGCAAAACACAGCAAAAATGTACAAACACGAGTACACAGCTACCCACACACTCACACAAAATATATAAGACGTATATATATATCAGCTGGATTTTCCTAGATTTTCTAATTATACATATTTCATAAGAATATCGGTCCATATCGGAGGTTTCCGGGACGAAAAGTCCCGGAAACCACCGTTACGTACCAAAATTGGATGATTCCGGGCTGTCCCGGAACACGTATGTATGTAATGGTGGATTTCGGGACTATTAAGGTGCCTATCACACTTGTAGAAATATTACTTTTCTTAGTAACTTTTGATGTGTTTTATGACAGAATATGACCGGAAACAGAAGTGGGCGCCGCAAAAAGTGTGATTCAAGGAATATTCATTCATGAAAATTTTATCTTAATCGGACGTCTATTTCTAATCTTATCAAAATAATATTAGTGCATCACTCAATCGTTAGAAAAAATATGCTATTTTACTCATTGCATGGGATTTTGGTGACAAAATCACGTAAAATCACAAAAATATGATTTTTTATAACCTCAGAATCACTATTTTACAAATTTGACACTAACTATTGTTATTTTCACTAAATATAACCTACTTAAATGCGTTTTTACTGAAATAATTAAATATTTATAAGATTTGAGTAAAAAACATCAAAAATATTGATAGAGCAAAAATTCAAAATTTTGGTTTCCGTTTTTCAACGCCCATTTTGATTAAAAAAATTTAAAAAATTACTTGAGGGACTGCTTTGACACGGATCACGCGAGCTAGTGCACTTGACATAGTGCTTTATTTTAAACGGCCGAGTTAGTTTACATAGGGAACGTAACCTACGTAAATAAACTTAGCACTAAGGAGTAAAACACGATTGAAAAAATTTATGAACTTAATTCTATTGCACATACATATATACATACATATATCTACAGATTTAAGTATTAAAAATTTAAAACAGTAACTTTCAAAAAACTAAAAATGAACATAAAAAAATATAAGAATCTAATTACACAGGCCCACAAATAAAAAGTTTCCTGCGCGGTAGACCAGACCACGTGAATTTAATGTTTTTGTGGTCGCTGAATCAGAATCCATGGTCCGTTTGACCCGGTCACGTCAGGGTCAAGGTAGGCCAAGGTCAAATTCAGAAAACAAATCGCAAACAAAGTAAACTAGTATATCTATATGTATTTGGGGTGGCTGAATCCGAATCCGTGGTCCATTTGACCCGAGCACGTCAGGGTCAAGGTCAGGCCGAGGTCAAATTCAGAAAATAAATCGCAAACAAAGTTAGCTGGTTTTATCTATATATTTTTGGGATCGCTGAATCCGAATCCGTGGTCCATTTGATCCGGTCACGTCAGGATCAAGGTCAGGCCAAGGTCAAATTCAGAAAATAAATCGCAAACAAAGTTAACTGGTATATGTATATGTTTTTGGGGTCGCTGAATCCGAATCCGTGGTCCATTTGACCCGGTCAAGTCAGGGTTAAGGTCAGAAGAAGGTCAAATTTAGAAAATGTATCGTATAATTGAGGTGTTTCATGTAGTAAACTATATAATATCGTTAAAATGCGCCATGAATTCCATGTATTTTTTTCCCGCTGAAAACAAATCCGCAACCCGATTAACCCCTACGCGTCAGAATTTTTTTCTAACCTCAAGAAATACCTCAAAATCCATAAAAACCATCAAATATATTACTTTATCTGTAAAACTATCTCTAAATTCCCATAACTACTCAAACCCACGACCCTTAGATACCTCAGGACCTTACCTCGATAACCCCAGACATTGCCCAATAAAATCCGATTATCCCATAACCCGATAATTCTATAACCTAAGACAATCTGCTCTTCCTTACTCTTTTATCCTCAAATGACCTGTGAAGTGGATTGCGTTTGTGCTTTTTACTATTCTCAGTGTTCTCTCTTTTTAATGTCCAACAGTAGTCAGTCATCAGATGTGCATTCCACCTACCCTGATAACGTCTTTCCATTTCCTTCTAACTTGATGAAAGCGTTCTCCTTGTTTCCCGCTGTAATCCCCAAGATTTTGTGGGAAGTTATCAAGATGCGAATCGAGAAAATGCAACTTGTAACTCATCAAAAAGCCCAATTTCTCATAGTTTTTGAGCATTTCGACTACCAATTCCCTATAGGTTCCACTATTGTGATTACCCAAAAAATTTTTAAGTACGCTTTTAAAGCTCAGCCATGCAGCTCGTTCTTTCTCGGAGATTGTGTTAATGAATGATTGATCTCTTAATAACTTACGAATTTGAGGTCCATCAAATATACCTTCTTTCAATTTTGCACTAGATAAAGCTGGAAATTGTTCAACTAAGTAAGTGAAACATTGTCCTTCCTTATCCAAAACTTTTGCATATTGTTTCATTAAACCAAGTGTTATGTGCAAAGGAGGAAGGAGAATCTTTGAAGGCTCAACCAAGGTTTTGTTTAAGATGTTCGTAGATCCAGTTAGCATTGTTGCTCGAGCTGGCCAACCTTTTTTAGTATAATGGCTACTGCGATCTCGACTGTCCCACAGGCACAGAAAGCATGGAAACTTCGTGAAACCAGATTGCTGACCCAGAATTAGTGTGAGTATCTTAAGATCCCCATAAATATGCCAATTGTGTTCTGTGTATTAAATCTTATTCAAAACTATCTCAATATTTTCATATTTTTCCTTAAGCGTTATCGAATGGGCTACGAGTACAGGAGCATACACATTTGTATTATTTAATAACATTGCTTTGAGGCTTCGTTTAGAGGAATCTATGAATAGCCTCCAATCATTAAGTTCGTATATATTCTCTTTTAACTCATTCACGAGACCATAAACATCATTGCAATACACCAAGTCTTCTTCTTCACAAAAGCATTTTCGGAAAGGCTCATCTCTATTACGATAAAATGAAACTTTCGTTCCTTTGGAGAGCATATTTCTTTCTTTTGGTCTTGAAGCTAGCAATTCTGCTCCATCTTTTGGCAGCGCACGGTCTCTGACTAAATCATTCAGATCACCTTGATTGAACGTCCGTATTGTGGTATCTTTTTCTGTCGGTGCATACTCTTCCTGATCTTCATCATCATTATTACTTTCAGTACTTTCCTCTTCAATGTCTTCTTAGCCTACTTTACCATTTATTCGCGGTATAATCTTCTTTTCCACGATCTTTACACTTTATAGATGCTTTTATTTTGCCTTACACTTCTGCATTTTTGTATCTGTAACCACTTAAATTTTATTTAGTGCATATAAGCTGGTGTTGAGTTTCCGGGTATTGCATCTCTGGTAGAAAAAAAATGATGACAATTCAAGATACTTTTTTACGCTTGATACATACGTCTGGCATACACACTGAGTAAATCATGCAAGTAGCAATTCCATAACTCATGTACTATCGTGGTAATGAAAAATCCTGCTACCTCAGAGAAGACTGGAGATGGTGACACTGCTTCATAAGAAGATGTGTGGAATGATCCACTTTCCAATTCTCTGAGGTAACGCAACCAGCGACAGCGCGCTGCCCTGCAGGTGGGTGGTAGGGTGTGAGGATGAAGCCGGAGTGTGTCCGACAACGAGTTGACACTGTCCTCGTCAAAGTCTGGAAACCCCCACACTTAGTCCTAGGGAGGTGTGGGGGTTATCACCCCTAGGCCGGTGGACTCACCCGCGATCGGAACGGGATCCCTACCACGTGGATTCATTTATATAACCATGGAAAATTTAAATACTTTTGAAAATGCGACAGGATCTGAAGGAAACTCAAACACACGCACTTGTATTGGGAACGCTGATAGCTACTGCTATGTTTGTGAAGAGTTTAATTTTAAAAAGAACTTAAGGACGTTTACCGCAAAATTGCAAGCAATATATCACCAATGCTTTGGCTGTGTAGTGAATCGAGAGGATAAAAACTGGTTACCATCAGCTATTTGTAGTGGTTGTTGAAACACTGTAGGTTTCAAATCATCAAATTTGAGCAAGATAAAGTATGCAGAAGTATCAAGTGTTATAAAAGCATCTCGAAAGTCTACAGATCATAGAGAAGAAAATTATACCGTGGCTCTCGATTCGAATGTGGCTCATATGGAAGTAGATGAATATGACGAAGTAGGCAAATAAGACATTGAAGAAGAAAGTAGTGAAAGTAATAATGATGATGAAGATCAGCAAGACTATGTACCGACAGAAAAAGATACCACCATACGGACGTTCAATCAAGAGACCTTGCGCTACCAAAAGATGGAGCAGAATTTCTAGCTTCAAGACCAAAAGAAAGAAATATGCTCTCCAAAGGAACGAAAGTTTCATTTTATCGTAATAGAAATGAGCCTTTCCGAAAATACTTTAGTGAAGAAGGAGACTTGGTGTATTGCAATGATGTTTATGGTCTCGTGAATCAGTTAAATGAGAATATACACGAACTCAATGATTGGAGGCTATTCATAGATTCCTCTAAACGAAGCCTCAAAGCAATATTATTAAATAATACAAATGTGTATGCTCCTGTACCCGTAGCCCATTCGGTAACGCTTAAGGAAAAATATGAAAATATTGAGATGGTTTTGAATAAGATTTAATACACAGAACACAATTGGCAGATATGTGAGGATCTTAAGATACTCACACTAATTCTGGGTTAGCAATCTGGTTTCACGAAGTTTCCATGCTTTCTGTGTCATTATACTAAAAAAGATTGGCCAGCTCGAGCAACAATGCTAACTGGATCTACGAACATCTTAAACAAAACGTTGGTTGAGCCTTCAAAGATTCTCCTTCCTCCTTTGCACATAAAACTTGGTTTAATGAAACAATATGTAAAAGTTTTGGATAAGGAAGGACAATGTTTCACTTACTTGGTTAAACAATTTCCAGCTTTATCCAGTGCAAAATTGAAAGAAGGTATATTTGATGGACCTCAAATTCGTAAGTTATTAAGAGATGAATCATTCGTTAACACAATGTCCGAAAAAGAACGAGCTGCATGGCTGAGCTTTAAAAGCGTACATAAAATTTTTTTAGGTTTTATGGATTTTGAGGTATTTCTTGAGGTTAGAAAAAAATTCTGACGCGTAGGGGTTAATCGGGTTGCGGATTTGTTTTCAGCGGGAAAAAAATACATGGAATTCATGGCGCATTTTAACGATATTATATAGTTTACTACACGAAACACCTCAATTATACGATACATTTTCTAAATTTGACCTTCTTCTGACCTTAACCCTGACGTGACCGGGTCAAATGGACCACGGATTCGGATTCAGCGACCCCAAAAACATATAGATATACCAGTTAACTTTGTTTGCTATTTATTTTCTGAATTTGACCTTGGCCTGACCTTGATCCTGACGTGACCGGATCAAATGGACCACGGATTCGGATTCAGCGATTCCAAAAACATATAGATATACCAGTTAACTTTGTTTCCGATTTATTTTCTGAATTTGACCTTGGCCTGACCTCGACCCTTACGTGGCCGGATCAAATGGACCACGGATTCAGATTCAGCGACCCCAAAAACATTAAATTGACGTGGTCTGGTATACCGCGCAGGAAAGTTTTTTTTTGTGGGCCTGTGTTATTTGTCGGGATTCGTTCTTGAATGAAATCAAATATTCTGAATTAAATGTTATCAGAATCGGAACAATACTTCATAAGATATCGTTGGATACATACATATACACATACACACGTACACATACACACACATACACACACACCCTGTGTCGAGTTTGCTAGTCTCGCATCAGACGCCTCCCACGGTGGCGGATGGGGGGAAGCTCGTCAGATATGAAGGGCACCGGGGAAATAAAATACCCGGGGCGGACCAAAACTAGCTAGGGGAAGGCACCCCGATCACAAACCAATCATGGACTTAGTGAATGAAAGATACGAAATACCCCAAGTGGGGACCCTCAATAGAGGGATTGGGTTTATTCCACCACCGATTCCGATTGGGTGACAGCCCAACCCCGGAGGTCGGTGCAGGCTTCACGGATTTTGGGGGGAGCCACATACACTATAGAGATGATAAACTTTTCGCCCTTACTGCAGCTCAAAAGATTAGCGAAGACGGAAAGATGAAAGTAGTGTACGAAGTGAATAGAGTGGGAATGGAAGACGAAGGAAAAGAGCAGGATAAAGAAACGAGGTCGTTAAAGCTCCTCAAAGAGAAAGTCGAAGCTCTGGTGGCGTTTATCTTGGATAAGAAAAACATACACACAGAGTTGAAGACAATGGCAAAGGCTACTAGCAGAGCAGTAAAGGACTTTACGAAGACCAAAGCAGGTACTCAGTTGAAGGATAAAAGTAGCAAGAATCGAGAGAGCCAAACCTCTCCCTCCTTGGTCCAGAGACCAATGGAACAGTCTTCTAATAAGCGTAGGAGAACATCACCTGCAGGACACGACAATCAGGAGGAAGACGTAAAGGACGCAGTCCCCACCGCCCACCCTAGCCAGGGAGACACCTTGGGAGGTGATTGAAACACGGAAGACGAAGAAGAAGAATAAAGAGGAAGACAAAGAGAACAATGGTACCTTAAGTCAAAAAGGTACCAGAAACCAAAGACCGCCGGATGCCCTTATTATAAAGGCTGCCGACGGTGAGTCATATACCGATATCTTGAGGAAGATGAAGGCGGATCCAAAACTTAAGGTAGTTGGCGAAAGCGTAAATAGGTTACGCAAGACGGCGACTGGAGACCTACTTCTGGAACTTCAACGCACAGCAGAAGGGAAGACAACGGAATTTCAACAATTGGTACAAGGAGTGCTAGAAGAAGGTACCAAAGTAAGGACCCTAGAAGACCTAGGAGTCTTTGAAATAAAGGACCTTGATGTGCTAACTAGAAAGGAGGACACAATGAGTTCCAAGATAACAACCTATCCCCAGCTGAGGAGATGACAATAAAGTTATTGCGGAAGGCATACAGTGATACACAGACGGCTGTTATTCAAATGCCAATAAAAATGGCTCAACAGATGACAGTAAATCAGAAAATCAGGATAGGCTGGGTAGTATGCAGAATACGAGAGATGAAAGGGAACGTACGTCCACTTCGCTGTTATAAATGTCTAGGATTTGGACATATCGGCAAAAACTGCACAATAACAAAGGATCGAAGGAACCTCTGTTACAAGTGTGGAACCGAAGGGCATAAAGCAAGAGACTGTAAAAGCAAACCGAGCTGCGTACTCTGCCAGGACAAAGGTGCTGTAGGAAAAATGGACCATGCTACCGGTAATTATATATGCCCAGTCTACCAAGCGGCAGTAGTAGTACTAGTTAGACGGAAAAAAATTAAAATAGTGCACTTAAATCTAAACCATTGCGCGATTGCACAGGACCTACTGAACCAGTACGTCCGCGAAACGGAGGTGGATATAGCAATTGTGTGCGAACAGTACAAAGATCTAGACGAACCATCGTGGGATATAGACAGCACCAGTAAAGCAGCTATCTGGGCATGTGATGATACTGCTTTTCAGGAAAAAATGATAAACCATAAAGAAGGATTTGTACGCATTAAGGTAGCAGGTATACATATTAACAGCTGCTACGCTTCCCCCAACGCGCCAATCGAGCAGTTCGAGCTTCTGTTAGATCGAGTTGTGCAAGATGCTGCAGGAAGGAAACCGATACTGATCGCAGGTGACTTCAATGCATGGGCAGTCAAAGGACAAACCAGCGATGTCGAATGCTATTGGAAGCGTTCGGGCTCTTAGATTTGGTTTTAGTTAACCAGGGATCTACTTACACCTTTAGCAGAGGAGACATAGGGTCTGTGGTAGATCTGACCTATGTTAGCAGCTGCCTTATTAGCGCAGTTGACGCGTGGACAGTGAGTGAACACTACACAAATAGTGACCACCAGGCCATAATAATGGAGGTAGGAAAAACAAGAGAAGGATCCAGCGTTAGTGTACAGACCAAAAGAGTCGGTTGGAGAACGAAGGATTATGACAAGGAGATGTTTCTGTTGGCACTGGAAGAAATGGAGCTGTCTGGGACGGCGAATGGTAAGGCGAAACTGGCGACGGAAATACTCACTAGAGCCTGTGACGCCTCTATGCCAAGAAGAGTGACCAGCCATTGGCGACCACCAGTATACTGGTGAGACATCGTCGTCGAGAATGTCCGCAGCGAGTGCCACCGAACTAGGAGGCATGAGCAACGGGCAAGGAAGAAATACTACAAGACTGGTCGAGGTCAGGAAGTAGTGGAAGTCCGAAATCAGGAAATGAAGGACCCTAAGCGGAAACTCAAGAAGAAAATCCGGAACAGCAAACGAAGGTGTGTTAAAGAATTACAGGACGAGGTAGAATTGGATCCCTGGGGTCGGTCGTACAAGGTGGTGATGAAGAAAATAAAGGGAAGCTATATACGGCGTCCCAAGTGTCTGGAGCTAGTACACCGGATTGTGACTAGTCTGTTCCCCAGACAGCTGGAGGAACCGTGTGTTATCGAAGCGGGGAACACCCCTCCGCAAATCACAAAGTAGGAACTGCTAACTGCGTGCAAACGGGTAGGAAACAAGAAGGCGCCGGGCCCAGATGGCATTCCCAATATGGCATGGAAACATGCTATCTGCGCACATCCAGAGGTTTTTGTAGACTTGTACAACTCATGTCTGGAAAACACAGCGCTTGGTGCTACTGCCAAAAGGTAAGAAGCCGCCTGATGACCCAGCCTCGTACAGACCACTCTGCATGCTGGACACACAGGGGAAGATCCTAGAACGCATACTCTGTGTTAGAATGGACCAGGCTATTGAAGGCGCAGGAGGACTGGTGGAACACCAGTACGGTTTTCGCAAGGAGCATTCTACCCTGGACGCAGTTGGTCTGGTAATTGACACTGTGCGAGCAGCGATAAAAGAAGATAGATGGAAAGGAAGAACAAAGAAGTACTGCGCTATTGTTACACTGGATTTTAAAAATGCATTTAACTCAGCTAAATGGAGTAAAATACGTGAGGCGCTCCGAAAGCGAAATGTGCCTCTCTATATAAGGAGGATGATGTTCGACTATATGGAGGACAGAATCTTACTATATGACAGAGTGAATGGCACCAAGACTTACGAAGTCAAAGGAGGCGTTCCCCAAGTCTCAGTACTTGGTCCACCGACTTGGAACATCATGTTCGATAGAGTACTTGGACTACGACTACCTGAAGGGGCAACTGTAATAGGATTTGCAGACGACATAGTGATAGTAGTGGTAGCGAAACACATAGAAGATGTTTAAACAGTAGCAGATGAGGCAAATTGTATAATACACGATTGGTTAGCAGAAACAGGACTGGAATTAGCCAGCCACAAGACAGAAGTTATACTGATTTCGAGTAGGAAGAAGCTAGAGACGGTAACACTGACGGTGGATGGACATGATATTGTATCTCAACGAAGGATTGCTTTGCGGCTGTACCGCGGGGATTCTGAGTTAAGAAGATAAGAGGTGGGAGTTTTAGTGGGTATACCTGGCGCGGGCCCGTGCCAGGGGAGTCCCACACGAGGGGAGCTCCGTACGGCTCCTATCAGTGCATTAAACATTTCTCTAACTCTTCGAAAGAAAAAAAAAACATACACACAAACATTTTTTAAAAATATATATTGACTCAAAAATTTTCAAAACATACTTCTATCATGCATTCTTAAAAATTTTTTTTTCACCATCACAAAGCTTCCTTTTGGAGGAAGCAATAAAAAAATTAGTCTAATTTTTACTTCTTTATCAGCTTTTGGCATTTCCAGATACATATATGTTTATATACTTTTAATGCATAGTTTAGAAATTGTTAAAAAAACTAAATTCTGTAAAATTGAAACGTACACATACATATATAAATTTTATTCACACCTGCAATCACACCCACACACACATATATAATAAAATAAAAATAAATAAATATATACACATAATAATAATAATACTGAACCTATGTATATTATATATATAATGTAATTTATTTTATATATTATATGTGTACATATGTAATGTAGTATAACTATATATAT
>UELU01143083.1:24546-34771 GCA_900490025.1 Megastigmus dorsalis | reverse complement strand
GGACGATTCATTGTATCGAGCACTACGCCGCTCAAGTCCAAATAATAATTTGCGTTGTAAATAGAAAAAGATATCAGCGAAAGAAAAAGCACGTTTGTCGCTACTGCACCCCCTTAATACAATGTTCGCTTGATTGCTATATCAAAGATCAAAGTAAACCAATATACCAGAAATTCTAGGAAATTTCATATTAATTAGATTTTTATTTTTCTTCTTTTAAGAATCTTCGCTCATTGGAGCGAGAAATTACTTTTCAAAAAAATGACAACTAACTTTGTATCATATCTACGTTTTACTCTTTTGGAATAGCACGGCCTCTGCACGAAGCACGAAAAATAGATTGCTCTGAAAGAAAACGATATTATTGAATTGATTCTTCAGGATTGCTTTATAGCTGTCAGATTTTTCGTTTGCTGAAATAGCAAAGATTAATTAAGCCAAAATTAACTTTGTAAAGTTTATCTTTTTACGGTGCATAAAATGTAAATAAAGTGTAATTTTTTTTAAAAGCATTGTACATTGCAGTTTCTTTTAGCATTTAGTATAATTAATAATTAAGATTGATAAATTTTTAATACTTTTTTAAGCTCTTTATACAAACAATTTTTCACAGTGCCTTAGAATTCTATATATATATATATTTGAGATTACTCCCCCAGCCAATAATTTACCTACTGTTATTTGGAAATTTTCATTCAAAAATATATTATTGCAAGAGAAGTACATGCAATAATACTATACTACTTAAAATACCGTGCATTCGAAAAAACGTGCAAGTCCTACAGAGCCAAGAAATATTTCCTTTAAATAAAACATAAATCCGTCATCCAGTAAGTACATCCTAAACTTTCTATTCATTTGACGTAAAACAATTGTTTTGACGAGAAGGCGCATACAAATTATTATGCGCATATAGTATACACAACTTAACATTCGCTTCAAAATAACTTTCCTATATATATATATACCCTCGTGTAAAAATAGCATCAGTAGCATATATGCTACTATATAGTAATAATGTTAAACAAATGTTTATCCCGGCCCTTCTGCGAAACTTTCCCACCCCTTTTTATTATTTACCGTGCGCGGTTCGCAACTGTCGCGCGCGCGCTGCACGTCATATTTCCAGAGGGAGGACAAAAGGCACTTTTCCCTCGAGTCGCGCCACACTGGCCAAAAGTGTGTATGTACAGCATGAGTCACGCCAGCTCGTGGAATATAAGCTTCCCTTTTGCCTCCCTCGGAGGATCGGAATCCGCGATAAGGCTGAGAAAACGACAAGGAGAGAAAGAGAGAGAGAGAGAAAAAACCGAAGAGAAAATCGCACAGTTTCGAGTTCGTTTTCGTCGCATGTATGTGTATATATATACACGCGTGTGCATGTATGCGCCTTATATGTATATACATATATAGAGGTATACGGGTGAGTTTGTAGGTAGAGAGAACCGGTCAGCTGGAAAGACCATGGCCCAAGTTATAACGACGACGACGACGCTCCTACACGTAGCCCGAGAGCGAAGCTGTGCGCACGAGCGGGTCAATAGTATATATAGGCTTGTCTGTCTCTCTGTGTATGTGTGTGTATACGCGATCGAGCCCGAGCTTTATGCTATTTTTAATGAAAAAAAAAAGAAAAAAAAACCCACGAAGAAACATGAAAAAAGATGTGCATGATGGAGGAATAAAAAAAAGTTCCGACGCAAAGGCACCAAAGAGGGACAAAAGCACCTGCCGCGTAGATGGGCTCTGTTGTGTACGTGTTCTTTTTCTCTCTCTCTCTCTCTCTCTCTCTCTCTCTCTCTCTCTCCTGCGCTTTGAGGTGAGATGCTCTGTTTGTTTATGCGCCTCGATTTCGTTGGTTGCGCGTGGTGGTGCTCGGTTTTTTTCCCTTTCTTTAATGTTCAGTCAGAAGAGAGTGAACTTTTGGGGTGATCAATTCGATGAAATTTGTAGGGAAATGTTGTTATGTTGGATATAAAAGTTTTTGTAATATTGTTATTTACCTATTTATTTGATTAAACATCAAATTGTGACGTGTATGTTGATACTTGTGAGAATTCAATTGACTTTTTTAAAAATTTAGCTTTTATGAAAGGAGAAATTACTTTTATGCAAAAGATATCATGCATTTTTAATGAAACTAATAGATTTTACCTCAAACTATCTATTTAGCGTTCAATCCTGATTTACATCATGAAACTTTTATGAAGTACAAACTGAATTAAAGTAAAAGGTTTTTCTTTTCGGTAAAGCCCTATCTCTTGAATAAAAAGTTAGATAAGGTGTATCATTGGATTGGTTTTATCCATTTTGAAGCATATTTAATTTGCAAAGACTGAGAGTATATTCACTTTCATTATCAATAAATGTTTCGCAAAAAAATTTTCAAGTTCAAATTCTATTCGTATATATGCATGTTATAAGAGCTACATTCTTGAGATTCTTCAGAATATCAAAAAAGTTAAATATTTATTGATGAATGAAAAGACTGGTATAAAGCTTTCTTTTTAGAATTTTTTTTTTTAACTATTAGTTCCATTGCAAGCTTATTATAAGGTAAGAAAGACGGCCTGTAAGCTAAAAAACTGTATGATACTTCTTTAGATTTAAGCTTTCATAAAAAATGTATTGTGCTGCGATTTATAGAAATATATCATTTATAAAAATTATCATTTAAATATATATACTATTTTAAAAAGCTATACGCCAACATTACATCTGTATAATCCTTAACTCAAATCGAAACATACAATTTAAAATAAAAACAAATAATAAAAAAAATTATAAAATTGCATTTCACGCAGCGTAAGTAATGTAAAATCCGAAAACCTTTGATAAAAGGATTTTCCCCTTTATTATTTCGCATCATCGTGCAAGTGTATCGGAATCGGGGCGATTATACGAAAAAAAAAGAGGGACGAAGAGAACGAGACAAATACACGTATTATGGCCGGAGCTTATGGCTTCTTTCCGGTCGACTAAGCAAATATAAAAAGTCTGCAATATGCTACTGGAACAATAGACTGACAATACCGTTTGTAATGTACTTTGTGGATAAATATTAAAATAAATCATTGATGAACAACAATAAAATCTTAAAAATATTATTATATTTAACAAATTTTAACATATGTGTTTGTATTGTTATAGGCAGTTATTTACTGTTACATTTGAACAATGAGATGTTTTGTGCACAAATCCAGAATAGATTTTAATGTGAGGCACTTTTATCCCAAATATAAGAAATAGAGAATGAATATTTACAAACTATCAATTTTGTCATAATTAAAAAAATATTGAAGAAATGAGTTCCTATAAAAAAAGCAAGTAATATTACGTATGCAACGAATGAATGAAGAACGAGTGCAATTAGGCAATGTCACAAGAGCTTAATGTATGTATTCGGACAGTAGGTACTTACAAGACATTCAGCCTTTGCTTCGCCGTTACGCAACCACCTGTGAACATCGCCGGCGCGAGCTTAATACATTTAAAACACATTGAAAACTTTTGAAGGCAAGTTTTTCGTTAAATTCCACTTTTAAATATATCTAAATTCGAAACTGTTAATTCGTCTGGCGCTTAAACTCATATAATTATATTTCTTTTCATTACATTTCTGAGAAATACTGCTGTATGTAAAAAAGAACTGGCTGTATTGTAAAGACGAAGCAAACATTGTAAATTTGCTTTTTTACATTTTGCTGTACCTACTTACCCCATTTCTTTTACAAATAATTCTAAAATTTTTTATCTCCCTTTCCTTTTTATGGTCAAGTTCCTATTTTTATTATAGGATGCATATATACCAACATTAAAACAAGAATAGAAATAAATAAGTTCCATTTTTCCATAGAAATTTGCAAATTTCATAAAATTACATTCACTACCAAGCTCTTTACTTATAAAATATAACTTGACTGTAAAAAATTTTAATTTTTCATACTGTGTTTATTCGAACGATTTCACATTTAGGAATAAAGCACTTTATATTCAGTCTTTTTTATGTTTATTAATGTTTGAGTTATCTTTTTATAAGAAGAGATATAGAAACGCTTGATAGATCATTCAGTAAGTTTAAAATGTTAAGGATCTTTATGTGAAGATAAGCTTATTCAACCATGATATAAAACATGAATTGATCCATCTCAAATAGTCTATTTCAAATTCATTATTTCAAGCTAAGAACTTAAAAATATCTCTGAAAAAACCTTATTAAATATAGATTTAATTTCTTATGTAAAAAATTAAGGATAATTTTTAAATTTCAAAATAAGCTGTTCAAAATGTAAATATTTATAATAGAAGGTATATTAACCAATTTTTTTATACAATATGGATTTTCCAAAAAGTAATTAGAAAAATTTAATTTACCCCTTGGGTCATTTTACCTCGGTCTCGCCTAAGTTTTAATTAAAGTTGATATTTTATGGTAAAAAATACATACAGTTTGATACTTATAAAAGTAACAACAATACTGCATCATATTACAGACTACTTTATTAGGAAAAAAATTTAATACGAGAAATAAAGTTCTGATAATTAGTACCGGTAAAATGAAACTTAAATCTTATGTATCCTTCGCGGAAAATGTGTTACGTTCCAAGGTAACCGAGATGCAGGAAGAATTTAATCAAGGTACATAATGATATTACTTTGAAATACATTGCTAAGTCAATGCCAATTCTTGATTTGTTTCACTCTCAAAATATATTTTTGAAATTACAATGAATACATCAATAATTATTATTTTAATTATCATTTTAATTTAATTATAAGAATATATAAATACAAAATTAACTTTTTTACAAACAAAGCATCTTCGTATGCTGCAACTACAATTAGCTACCAGCTAGTCAATATTAATTAATCAGGTACCTACGCGTAATTCGAAAATATTAGAAGAATTTTTTGCAGATTTTTTATCGTAAAACAAATTATTTTAGAAATGCTACATACATACAATAGAAAATAAGGTAACATAATATTTCCACAATTTTAAGATTACTAAGTATCTCAAATACAGTAGAGTTTATATTACAATTAATTTGTTTTTTCACTATAATCGAAACTATAAAATATTCTTTCGTCCTTATAACCCGTAGACAATATTGTATTATCGCATTGCCTCAGTACATGTTAAATACCAAGTATAAAAGTATTTTTATATACAATATACAAATAATATATTTACTAGTGTACATAATTTACAATTTAGAGATCTAAAAGTACATATATCCGTAAATGTACCTACTACATTCCAGTAGACCCCAGCTAATTCCTAAGTCATTTAAAAACTGTTTCAAATAAGCCGCCTAAATTTCCAGCCAATCGCGAGTCAGTGTTGCACGACTGATAAGTCAACTCCTTCAATGATTCATCCTTTCACCTTTGTGCGCGGATGGCAGCACTGTAGCAGCTCTTGCCTAATGTTTATAGCGTGTTGACGTCACACACTCACGCATTTGACGCACCTACATGCTCCGATTCCAAGTTATATTCGAACGGTGTGGAGTTTAGCAGCTCTCTCCTTGCTCCACAAAACATTTCATTGTAAAATAACAAAAATCCAGACAGGATGGAGCTGTGGTTAATAACGTTGCTGGGACTTTCCTTCTTGACAATCGGTAACATGGCAGATTTTATAATTTAACGTAAAATGTGTAATCGATGAATCACTTGGAAATTTTCATTACATTGTTTCAGGCAACGCCCTAGAATGCTATGTATGTACGAATCAAGAAGGTAACATAGAAAAATGCCTTAATACTATTAAGACCTGTGAGCAAGGAGAAGACACCTGTCTTTCAGAAATTAAATGGGGCAGTAAGTTGAATTTTTACGATTTGTCTTGTTTATTGTACCAAAGTAAGGTTAGGTTTGCCAGTAACAGTTTACATACAATTTATAGTTTTTTAAGTATTTTATAGAATCAGAGTTGCTTTTTACGGATTTTCACACTGTTTGTAACTTCTGTTTATAAGTATAAAAAATAAAAAGCGAATTTTATTTAAACGCCTTTAAATACACTACAGACCTAATGATTGAATCACTTATTTTGTTGATCATGCAATTAAATTTTGAACATTCAGCATTTTTATTGTTTCGGTTTGTGAATAAAACTCGATCCATATTTTTGACCTACATTATTATTAGTATACAAAAAAACGATTTTTGGTTGTAACCAGTCATACCTTTCATCTTTTTACATTAATTTTTACTAAATTTATAAAAAATTATCTTCTAGGCACACCATACTGGAACCAAGGTGCTAAAAAACAATTTTATATTTCGAAGAGATGTGCAACAAAGAAAGAATGCGAACGAATCAGACGAACTAATATGGCAGATTGTTCGCATATTTGGTATCAAGATTGGAAATGTTCTGAGTGCTGTCAAGGAGACAGATGCAATTATTACATTATTGTAAGTAACTCTTCTCACATTTTAATAATACTTCATGATGAATAGAGCACTGTAATATTTTTAAATATAAAATAATTAGCTTAAAGAGGTTTTTGATTAATAAATTCAGTATCGTTTAAGCAAAAAGAAATTTTTCATTATAAAATAGTATACACCACTCAGGAGAAAAACTGGCCAGCTCAGACCTTGTGTTTGCCTTCTTCACCTTTCGCTAATGTGTCAGTTTCCAGTAGCTTTGGACTATCCAGTTTTTTTTCCTCCCCACATCCAAACTTTATACTATTTTATATTCATTAATAAATTAATGCATAAAATGTCAAAATAAATGTTTCAGAATCTTACAAGTAATTGACAAAACATTTTATGATTTTACAATTCTTCTTACAAAAAATTTCTAGTATTTATTTTTACATTTAATAAATATTTAAATCAATACTAAACTACCCAATTAATTAATAAATTATATAAGATATCGGTTTTATAATAGGAAACTTAATTTCAATATCTTATACTTTGATAGATTCAATAAATTTTAAAGAATATGCTAATGATTTCTTTGTGTTGCAGTCTGGCACAGACAAAGTTGGAATAACTGTGATAACACTTTTAATACCAATATTGGCAATTTGGAGACTACAATAATGGACTTAGGTAAGAAACAAAATAAGAATAGGTGTACTAACATTAAGAAAAATTTTGCCTTATTCAATACCTGCATAGCTTTTATACATAAAAAAAAAGTAAAATAGGACTATTACCTGTAAATATGTATATACCTGTTTAGTTAAATAATGTCATTAGTGCATTTTCACTAAAAATGTGACATTATGTTTCTTTAGAGAATCTCAGTTTTATATATTACTTTTATAAATAATAGTAACTATTATTTCCATAAGTAGGACAAGCGATTCATTTTTTACAAAAGTAAAATAATTAGCTCTGCTTTAATCAAGTTATTTAAAAAAGTAAAAATATTTGTTGAAATAACAATTACAATAACCATCATTAAACTGTTATGATTGTTCGTTTATTTACAAGGATTAATGTGACTTAATGCAGTTTTTCTAGTTATATCTGGTAATATCTACTATTTATCAATCTAAATAGAAAACCTTTAGAAAAAAGAGGTTGGATACTCATCTTAATTGTTTCCAATTTATTGTCCCTCTTATATGCACATCTCAAACTTGTATAATCATTGTAATATTAAGTTATAAATCAATTAAAATCAAAAGTAACCAAAATAGAATAATAAGAATGGTAAAAAGGCACAGAGCTTTGTTAAAATCATGTGCAACATTGATCATGACCTTGACCTAGATTCATCAACGCATCTTCATGTTTGAAAAAAAATATGTTCATCAAAAATAAAATAAAATATTTAATTAACATGATCTTTATAAACTCAAAAGATTTCTCTCTGAGCTTTTATCAACTGATTAACTAAATAAGTAAACTGCATCGAATCTCATAAGAACTGAAATTAAGTATTTTCAAATTGATATTATACCATAGTATTATAACTTTTTAAAAAAATTTTATGTGAAATGTTTTTTAAAAATGTAACGTGAAAAGTTTTTTAACATTTATTATCATATCGTATACGCTTCAAAAAGTGTACATTTTATTACTCGTCTAGAATTTTTATCGAAGAAAAAGAGTAAATTGGAAATTTACTTGTTTTTTAATAATTTTTTGTTAGTATACCACATCACATAAGTGCATTATACTTTATACGTGTTGTATAGAGAATTATACCTCAAATTATTGTCTAATAACATTAAACAAATTGTGTTATGAAAATCCGTCCAAGCTTTTAAGCTAAGATAAAAACGCTATGTAAAAGTGATTTTTTCGTCTTCGAATAACAAAAAGAGCCGCAGTTTTTTTTTATTTTACACACTGCCAAAAACTATTTGTAAAGCGAAGAAAATCACTTTATCTTTTAAGTAAATATACTATAAGCAGCGCACGATATAGTAGCTATTATAATCCGTCCAATTGTTTTTATACACAAAATTTTTATATTATACAATATATTATTATACACACAAATATGTAAAAAGTATAGAAATATGTACACGTACTTTTACAATAAAACGTCATAAAGAAAACATCTTTTGTGATTAACTCTCTGCTCTCCTTCCTCGCGTGCACATGATTGATGGAGTTTAAAGCTGAGAAGTACATGTACATATACCACCACGAGTTCGTTTTTTTTTCTCCCGCTCATGGACTGTTTTGTCAATTTACGCGCGAGTCAGTTGTGTACGCATCGGATTATTATTGGGAAGCGAGTGAAAACGATAAGAGCCGGCGAGAATAGTTCAATATACGCTGCGCCCGCCTATGCGCGCAGGTAATGCACACACGAATCAGCAGACCGGCGACTCGCGGAGCTCACTGCATTGTTCTTAGCGCGCGATTTCGATTCAGATTTCCGCAGAGTGCGTTTAGCTAGCGTCGCGAGTACATCCAGAGCAATAGCTTTTCCTTGCCATTGGTCTTATACACGCGATTTTCTTAGTCTGATCAGTGTCGCTTCTTTTCGCTTCGCTCTTTGTATTATGATTGAAAGTGGAGATATCATTAATTATTATTTATTCACCTTTGCTATTACCAGTTTAGTTGAAGTACTGATACCGTTTAAGTATCTTAAAGAATTATAATACGTACCTGCAAATTTGGAGAATCCACGTTCATAAGGTAATTATTAATATTATATTTAAGTAAATTATAAGTACGAGGGAAAGGGATTGGAAAAAATTAACTGTGAATAGAATATAAATAAAACAGTAAATTTTTTATTACAACGTGGGTATCTGCAATACTGCTCGAGACCCAGTTTACCTAATCAAGTCCAATTAGATAATCAATTAAAATCGCTCTAGGGGAATCTCTATGGGTAATGCTAAAAATTCTCGAATTTTAAATTATTAATGTAAACTCTTTAATATGCTCAGTGATGTAGAGAAATAGGGTAAATAGGGACACTTTCATTAATTGGTTTCTGCACAGTACTAAACTAATTATTAAAAGGGAAGATGAATGTTCATTGTTTAAGACTTGAAGTATTCAATAAAAATATTTGCTTTTATTAATAAAGTAGTTAAACTATAACAATTAATAAATAAATTCATATCTTGCAAAAAAATGATATTTATTCTGTATAAATTCTTGTAAGTATGAATCACGCGATATGAATCTTTCGATGTTATATACTTCCATTTTTTACGAAGCTGGTCAGTCATTGGTCACTAGTTTTTCACTGGTATAGTTACACTATAATATAAATTTATAAAAAATTGGCAATCTAAGGTAGTTGGAATACAAGAAAAAGGACACCAGAGTCTTAAAAATTATAATTTTTTAATGACGGACTAGCTGCATGTTTTTTCATGTTCTGGGGCTACATCTTCAATTTAGATTAAAAAAAACTTAGTTATTTAGCAGAAACCAAGTACATGTTTTGATTTAAATACTTTAACAGTGTTAGTGTTTTAGTGGCAATGTATATATTTAATTTATTGTTTTCATTCAAAATTTAGAAACAAATATGTTTTTTGTTTTTTCCAAAAAATTAATTACTTAACTCTGTGCAATGATCAAGTTAAAAAACTATATGTTGTTATCATAAAAATAAATGCGCTCACTGCAGAGAGAACAGATTTTAAATTCTGCCAGTGCATTGCGTATGAGCAATTCTTACGAACTTTTAGCTTGTGTGAAACTAGGATATAGGTATTCCCTACTCAATAATATATTTTTTAATCAGTGAGCCATCAAATATTTTTGAATT
>UELU01143083.1:1507-24526 GCA_900490025.1 Megastigmus dorsalis | reverse complement strand
AATTAATAAATAAATTCATATCTTGCAAAAAAATGATATTTATTCTGTATAAATTCTTGTAAGTATGAATCACGCGATATGAATCTTTCGATGTTATATACTTCCATTTTTTCCAAAAAATTAATTACTTAACTCTGTGCAATGATCAAGTTAAAAAACTATATGTTGTTATCATAAAAATAAATGCGCTCACTGCAGAGAGAACAGATTTTAAATTCTGCCAGTGCATTGCGTATGAGCAATTCTTACGAACTTTTAGCTTGTGTGAAACTAGGATATAG
The DNA here is from genome assembly GCA_900490025.1 of Megastigmus dorsalis. Taxonomy (NCBI): domain Eukaryota; kingdom Metazoa; phylum Arthropoda; class Insecta; order Hymenoptera; family Megastigmidae; genus Megastigmus; species Megastigmus dorsalis. The sequence goes on along the minus strand of UELU01143083.1, from coordinate 24,245 downwards.
GTATTCCCTACTCAATAATATATTTTTTAATCAGTGAGCCATCAAATATTTTTGAATTTTTAGAAAAAAAAAAGCAGTATAAATACTTCTTTGAACATATTAAGTGTTTCGATAAAAAATGTAGTAATTGATATGACGAAAATTGATGAAAAAAAAAACCACATTTTTTGCGAACTTATAAAATTTAACGAAAAATTTAATGTTCCAACGTTAGCTCTTGATTTTAACCTTTGAGATTCATATAGGATGCAACTGAAGCCTATAACCTCCATTTCTTTTCGATCGCTTTTGAGATTAAAAACAAATAATTTTTATTACAGAAAAATGTACTTCAATTATTAATAGAGAAAATGAAATTTTTATTTTAAATCCTGCTGCGGAAACTTTTCTTCAAGTAGACATGTTTTATGTGCACCAAAATATAAATATGAATTATGGATTAAAAACCTTTGTTGCCTCTTTAAAAGTGGTGTAAAAAAACTACCTCTAAATCGCTAAAACTGATAACCTTTTCTATGTTACGGTATATTAAATTTATTTATTTATTTTATTTATTTTAATTAATTATTAACTATCATATTTAATATAATGTATTATAAATACGGCTATATCTTTTCGAGATGGTTATTAGGGTTAAATATGGTATTTTATGAATAAAAGAGGCCTTCTTTAAGGGTTGACAGGTACCTATAGAAAAATAAAATGAATTAAGAACTATTAATGTCTGAAGAAGATTTGTTTATTTTAAAACAATAGGCTCATAAAATATTCAACAGAATTTAGCTTTTGGCCCTAGTTTTGGATCTCTATTTTCAAATTTTATGTCAAAATTTGGCTTGATGAAAAAAAATATTTTCAAATAATGTCTGAAAATTGTTCAGCTTTTCTGAAAACCGGGACGTAGAAATATATACACACCAAATTTCGTAAGTGTGCTAAAAAATAAAAAACAAACCCATTTTCTTTCATCTAAAGTCACAAGTTCGCGTGAATGGCTCATATACATGCTTTTTCAAGGAGCAATTGTTTTTAATCCTTTGCTTAATTTGTGCTTAAGCAAATTCAAAGAAACATTTCTACTTACGTAACAATGAAACGAGCATAAAAATAAATAAATTAAAATTAATTAGTCAAATATTTATTCTTATTTAAATCCTATAATTAATATAATTAATAGTCGAATAAACAAAATGTCATCCTTGTGTTTTGACTTTTATTGAAATTTTAAATAGTTAAAATATTATAGTTATAAAACGTTTAAGTCTATAAAAATACACGTTGTAAATGCAAGATTTAGAACATTGGCTGAAGTAAAACCGTGAAAAATTATATTTAAACAATACAAATTATAGCAGGATCTTGCTATATAAGTAGTATTGATAAGACTGGCGCTTGTGAAAAAGCTATAGACAAACAAAAGTACAGTGTAGCGATTCTCTGCTGATATCGTGCAGTGCATTTTTTTTCCATCAACTTTAGATTACGATGCAGATAAACCCAAGATCTACCAATTATCATTATCCAAGATTTACCAATAGCATTATCCGAGATTAGCGATCAGCACGTGAAAACGCGTATAATTCCCAACCTGTCCTTGAGGAATTATTGACATCGCAAATAAAATTTTCCAAATTGTATTAATTCCTGATCTATAAAACAAATTGCAATATTGTTTCAGATACACCAGTTGCAATAACTTAAGTAAGGCCAACATATGCAATTGATTGCAAGATTTGGTGAAGAAAACTCGACGATAAGATTGTAATTTATGACTCAAACGCGCGGGAGGACCCAAAGTATTCCAAGCTTGACAGGTATTTCACTTATTTACTGGCATAAGTATATGTATGATTTCTTGCTTGCAAAAAAAAAAAAATAAATTAAAATTCGAAAATAAATGTTGATTAGAAAAAAATACATAATTTATAGAAAATTGGAGACAACTTATCATTGTAATTAGAAGTACAACTTTAATTGCTGAGTTTTTCGTAATTATTGTCCCAATTATATTGTGTAACTACTAGTATGAAAGTACCTCCAATTGCAATAATAGTTACCATATCTATGTTAAAATATTTGCACCAGAATGAATTTATTTTCACGCAAGACCACGAACTACCAAGAAATGACTTTAAATGCAGTTATTGTAATAGCTTTATCTTCAAATTTCAAGAATGCGCTGTTTCATTATTTTGACTCGAATCCATCCATTATTATCATACTTTGTCATAACACACTTAAAAAAATAAATCATAAACTCACAAAGATTAACTTTTTTCAAATCAATTTTAAACAAGGCTTTTAATATTGGCACAAAGTATAATGTTTACTGTCTTTGTAAATATTAATATTGCTTTAAAATTTTAAAGTACATTTTTATAAACTACTTATAATCTGCTATTAAAAAATAAATATTCTATATACTTTCGTTGTCAACAAATCTGCTTTCCGATGCCGAATTTTCAAAAAATCTTATAACCTTGAAAGAATGAATTCGCTTTTATATAAATATTTTACTCAAGGATTATATGTATAGATTATTATTTACGAATTGAAAAATTACAATTGATACCTTTGCAACATTATATAAAAAATTTTACTTCATTCGTAATAAATTATTTGAAAAATGAATATGCATACAAGCAAATCCTGTAATAACAAATTGCAATGTTTCAGGATGATTTTATATAATTTTTTATATATAATTGTATGTTATATCCATATGTTAATAAAATAATATTATATACTTCTTTATATCCCATATATAAATCGATCAAGCAAATTTCATTTTAGTTGATCTCAGCTCTACATGAATTAAACTTTTTAAGCTTAGTGGAAAAAGTTGTATTGTATTAAATTCGTCTTATGTAGATGTTTGCCAATATAAAAGCAAGCCCCTGCGATTATATATATAAAAATTTAAAGAATAATTTTTTATTTTAAATTTTTTCTACTTATAGGGTAAATTTTGATAATTAGCTGTCAATTCAGCCATGTTTCATTATTAACATTTTTCCTCGTAACAAATATATTAAGGAAAATAAGTCAATAAATCAGATTTTATTGGATATTTGGACTGGCTTAGTACGTACCTCCATTAAAATAGAATTATTTTACCTTACTTTAATTATACAGAGGTAAAGTAAAATCATTATGTAAATCAAATTAATAAGCCATACCTTTCAAGAACCAGTTAGTGCGATACGTTCAAGAAGAATTTCATTTAGTGCGATAATTTTAATAATGTAGTATGTAATTAATTTATGAAGAATTATAATGTAACTGCATCTACATTCATGTATAATCTATAAAAATTAGTGCACCATCGGTATCTCGATCACGCATTACTCAACTTTATCAATGATAAGACTGAAGAAGAATTATTTTTACATAACATATTTTTTCCATTCATCATATTAATACGTGAAATGTGATGTACCTTTTAATTATTTTTTTAAATTTTCTTCGTTCAAGATAATGTGTGCTTTCTTTTTAATTACCTTTGAAAAATATTTTTATACTTTATGGAACGTTCTTTTTCAAACCTGGAAATGAAAAAATTAAAAGAATAATGAGCACTGTCGAGTCCATTTAAATGTGATATAATATTAGTAGGTATGACAATCATGTGATTGCAGTTTTATTAAGTGGGTATATGAAAAGTTATTACTCATTAAAGAAAAGGCAATAATAAATTTATTGTATTTTTATTTTACGAGCTGCTTCTAAATTTCTAATGAAATATAATATTAATGAGATTCTAATCAGGCATAGCTCATTAGTAAGTAATATAGTTGCCGCGACTAATGAGTTTACTCTTAGAAAACTTTTAAACTTCCTTTAATGAATGCCATTACATAATCAGTTTTTATTGTATTGGCATTAAATCATTGAAAACATTATAGTACATTTTTGTAAAAACCCAAATAGCACGGGTATGTGGAACTGTTACTTACATAGAAAGTTATTTTAAACCCCTTGAATTAATAAATTGACAATTTATTTCACATCTAAACAACACATACAGTATAAGGCCTCATCGGGTTTAATGACATCAAGAATGTGTTACATTCCAATTGTAATTCTGAGCCAAGGGAAGGCTAAAAGATGTGGGGAAAGAGAGCAGAATAATCATTGTAATTTTTTTCTGGAATTTCCATTTCCTATTACATAATTAATAAAAAAGTTATACATATGATAAAACAGTAATAAAAACGAGTATTAAATTTTATGCAAATCAAATAATTATATCCTTGTGGAAATTTCCTACTCGAAAGGAAAAACCTTTCTTTTCTAAAATAAAATCCAAATCCTGTCTTAACAAAAAACCCCGCATAAATTATAATATACAAACATACAAAAACAATAGCATTCAATCGAATCCCAAGCAAAGACATAGTCAAAGATCCAACGCGCTTATAACTACGCGGACTAAAAATCGAAGTGCTAAAAAAGCGAGCGATAAATACACTCGCATACTATACGACGCGCATCGATTCCAGAGCCACCACTACATGAGATACGCAAGTCGTAGAAACGGCGGAGGATGATTCCGATCAATTGACGAATTAAACGAAACGTCCCCGACAATACACAACACGTACACGTTATCAACGCACATAAGAACGTAGCCGCAGTGGGAATCCTTTCTTCGATTTGGATATACGCGCGCGCGTGCTTATACCGCCACCTAAATTACACATATATATATGTTAGAGACAGCACGCGCTCAAGAGACGGCAGCGAGTCTTTTTCGAGCGTCGCTCTTTAGATCAGTCGCGTGCTGCCGGTTGTACCACCACCAGGCCGCACTCTCTCTCTCTCTTCTATACTATACCGTATATTTCGAGCGACGCGAGATCCATTATACACACTGACGCCTCGCACCTTACATTTTGCATCACTTTCGCTGCATCGATTCATCTCTCGGTATATCTTCTCACCCGTTTGTTAGCTGCATAAATTAGCCATGGACGAGGCTTGGACGCAAGTTGTCACGGTAAGACTGTACAAACTTTTATCATCGTTAATTAGAAGGATTTCTTTGCAATAGAGCCGATGGGATCATACTTTTATATATACTGTTATCTCGAGGTTATCGGGGTGGTTTCTATACACTGTCAGTGGAGTTTATGGATCCTAAATTTCAATGACTATTTTTATTGATGCCTATAAAAGCTGTTCCGAGATATTATTGGATATAGCAATAGTTGTGAAGGAATATCCACTTTAGCTCTCTGGAGATTCGATATGTCTCTCGCTAATTGTGCGCGAAAAATAAAATACCCGGCTTATCGATTTGTTTTTTTGCAGATATTGCGATCGGTTAGCGTTAACGTCCGTTCCTTAGATAATGATAAATTTGTCATTTTTTTCCCTGTTTAAATAAGTATTATGCCGTTACTTGCAGACGCAATTTTATTCCTCATCTTTTATACTCGAGTGGGCTAATTTTTTGCACTACTTATTTAAGTGGTTGCATCGCTCTAACTGAGATGAGGCGTATAACTTTGTACTTAATCTGTCATGTTAAAAAATAGACGAGCTTTTGAAACTTGATGAAAAGCGATAAAGATCATTTTGCCGGTTCTGTATAAAGTAACATTTTGCCGGGTATCGCATATCTCTACTTTTACACGTGTGCAGGTCTACAGTTAAAATTGATCGATTGCACAATACTAATAACCGATGAATGCACGTTACTTAAATGTTACTGCAACAAGACAATTCCTCGTTGTTGCTCGTTTCCGGTAATAGAAAAAAAGGATTATTGGTGAATCGACTTATCTACTTAATTAAAGATCTTTAACAGTTAAAGCTATACTTGAGATAATTTAAAAAGTTAGGGTATTTTTATAATCTAAACGAAATGTTTCATTGTCGCGACGATATCGCATAAGGAGAAAAAAAAATCGGACGAATCTCGAAATTTAATCTCTATGTAAACACGTTATCCTCTATCTTCTTTTGTTTTGCAGACCATGCAAACTTACCGCGAACTATATTGTGCACGTGGACTGTCGCACGGCGTTTTCAAAACATTCATTGACGTGTATCGGCTGTATTAGTTTTAATTCTAATCTTGAAATTACGCGAAATTATTATTATATTTGCAGTACCTCGATTAAATATTGACTTCCGATTAGGTAAAGCAAACTGTGAACAACTGTGCAAATATTGCTTGACTGGCTAAACAAACAATTTATTGAATTCCGATATACTCGTATATACTTTTATCTGAAAGCACGCTGCGAATAATCAATAATTAAGCTTTATTGAGATGAACCGAACCAGAAGTTACGAGCACTGGTTTATGCGAAGCCACCGCTAATCGAAAATATTACAAAAAAAAACATGAACATTTAATTCACACCCAGAGTGCAAAAAACATTGTTAATTTCCACTAATCCACCTTCTCATATCGCCACCTCGACAATGGTTACACAGTGAAAATGAATCCCTAACAATGGAATCCTTGTCGTGCCTAAACAACATCCATTGTTACAAATCAAACAGAAAACACTTTGATTATCACTTAAAAGAAAAAAAAAAAAAAAAAAAAATATCAAATTGCAGCTACACAAACATCGGAAGATGCACTTGAACGACATATACCGAGCGTTCAGTCGTAAGAAGCGGATCGACGCGCCTGCCGACTCGTCGTTGGCGCGTAATCTGTCTACGTTGGACCTAACGGCCCTCGGTATAGGTTCGACTCTCGGTGTAGGTGTGTACGTGCTCGCCGGTTCCGTCGCCAAACACATAGCCGGCCCAGCCGTCATCATCTCCTTTGCCATCGCGGCCATCGCCTCCATGATCGCAGGTACAATCTGTGTATATATATGTAGGCTGCTTAACCGATAAGAGCGAACGAGTGTGTATATCGATGAAGTGCGGGACTATTAATAGCTTATGGGGACTACCGAATACTTGGCATAACTTTGGACTTTGAGCAACAAGTTGCGGTTGAGCGAAGCGCAGCTTGATTCTGGGTGACTCACCTTTACGCGCAAACATCAGCGCGGCTGATTTTCATTATTTTGTAAACGGGTCGTATCAGACTGACCTACTATTATTCTTGAAAATGTGTATGTTTTTTTGTACAAAGTGGAAGTCGACACACCGAATTAGAGCTATTTTTATTCACGGTTATACGGGAGAGCTTGGTTCTAAATATAAAGATACACCTACCACTCGCTTTTCTCCCTCTCTCTCTCTCTAAAATTTATTTTGGTTCGATATAAGTAAAAGGTATGCCTTGTATACAGCAATAGATCGCTGCAACTGTGGTGTATAAAAGTATTCGGTATCTTTGAATGGCATTGCTATCGGATTGTGTATAGCATATATTGTAAAGCATTTATACGCATTGTGAACTCAATGAGAATTAAATTTATTTTAAAAATCTACTCTGGTTTGACAATAAAACACGAATAACGAATACGGTACAAAGTTATTTATTATATTGGAATAGTGAGTCATTACATTGTAACTCGGTCTAGAAATGCTTTATCATTTAGTTAATAATTTATCTGATAATAAACTCTAATAATTGGCACGAATCGTGTTTAAAATGCGACGGATTGCGAGATAAATTATCGGCATTGTTACAAACATCCAATTGACCTGGAAAGCATGTGGTTTATGAGAAACCTTTTATTTCTTTTCTCATTTATGAAAGAGAAAAGTACTTTAAAACTCGTCGTATAAAAGCTTATTTTATTTCTTATTTTTATTACCAGTTAGATACTCAATTATCATTCAACCTATTTCAATAAATTTTAACACTGAGTTTGAATTTTTTTTCTCTCTCGAATGCAATTGAAATAAAGAAAATATAATCACCATGGAAATAATAATGTACTCAAGTACATTGCTAGTAAAAGAAAAAAAATTCAAAGTTCTAAAAATAAAAGTAATTCGACATGAAAAATGTATTACGAATTGAACGCATTCATTTACGGAGTATACGAAAAAGCAGTGTATAATCATAAACCGAGAAATGTTTATGTGAATAATGTTGATCTTTTATTAATTAGATAGTAGGTAAATTTTTTGGAAAAGTATCACACTAAATTATAAAATATAGTTTAATCCATCTGATTTTTGTATCTGAAACTTGAGTATTGTATCAGAAGCCAATTCATACCTGAGGATGTACATGTTTCAGGTCTGTGCTATGCAGAGTTTGGCGCACGGGTACCAAGGGCTGGCTCTGCCTACGTCTACAGTTACGTAACGATGGGCGAGTTCATCGCCTTCCTCATAGGCTGGACCCTCATACTCGAGTACGTGATAGGCTCGGCTAGTGTAGTGCGTGGCCTCAGTACCTACGTCGACGCCCTATTCAACAATTCCATGAGGAATGCTTTCGAGACCGCGGCGCCCATCGACATATTCTATCTGTCGGCCTATCCTGACTTCTTTGCCTTTGGTGTGACACTCGCATTTTCCGGTTGGTTCCTTTTTTTTTTTACACTGCAGCGTCCGATCGATGGATCAGTGTATTTAATTTTTATGAATATAATCATGGCGCATTCATTTGTTTTAGCTGCTCTTGCATTTGGTGCGAAGGAATCGTCGGTGGCGAACAATCTTTTCACTTTGGCCAATCTTAGCGTTGTATTGTTTGTTGTGATAGCTGGAGCTTTCAAAGGTAATTCCGCTCCTTATACTCTACATGCTCATCAACCACCATCGTCATATTTACTTCTTTCGTGACTGTTCTTCGAAATCAAATGCGACTCATACTATATATATAATTCAATTGGCGACTGAGCAACAACTTTTTGCCGATCGAAGTGCACAAGCACAATAAAAATCCTACTCAAATAAATCGGTATACATATTCTTGAAAACACGATCATCACCTATCTATCAACCTCATCATCGTCCAGGGATTATCAAAAAGAGCTCATATGTATATCAAAAGGCTAAAGCAAATATCGCATATCACAATTATCGGTTGATTCTTTTCAAAGCTAATATGAATAATTGGAAGCTCCAGCCAAGCTGCACACCGAGTGATTGTGGAAAGGGAAGGGGTGGATTCATGCCCTACGGTATATCGGGGGTGATAACCGGCGCCGCCAAGTGCTTCTACGGATTCATCGGGTTCGACTGCGTGGCGACTACCGGCGAGGAGGCGAGGAATCCACAGAGGAGCATACCCATAGCCATTATCGCCTCCCTGACCGTCGTCTTTCTCGCCTACTTCGGCGTCTCCACCATCCTGACAACCGTACTCCCCTATTACGAGCAGAACGCCGACGCCCCGTTCCCCTACATGTTCGACTACATAGGCTGGAAGTGGGCCAGATACGTCGTTACCGCTGGAGCCATTTGCGGATTGTGCGCAAGGTGTTTTTACATCGATTCCAACTCTCTTTTTTATCTCTCTCTCTCTCTCTCTCTCTCTCTCTCTCTGTATGATGGTTAATCGTGGTTGTTTTTTGTTTTCCAGTTTGTTGGGCTCGATGTACCCGCTGCCCAGGGTCATTTATGCGATGGCATCCGATGGCCTGATATTCAAGTGGATGGGCAAAGTCAGCTCGAGATTTCACACTCCCCTTATGGGCACACTTTCTGCTGGGCTATTGACAGGTATGAGGATACAAGTCCTTTGTCGCGGAATTGTTTTCGATCCCAACACTGTTATTAAAACTGCAAACTAAACCTAATAAGAAGCTTGTAGTTTCTTTGGTGTCTAATGGGACTTGTAAAGCAAAAATAAAAAAAAATAATCACTTTACTTGGCAGGATGTTTTAAAATAGGCCGAGTTGAACGTATCGCCTGTAACTTTTAATATCCCGGAAACTAGTAGAAGCAGACAAATACAGCAATTTTGTGTATCCGTCAAATGGAAAAGTGAAAATTTGGTTTAAATTTCAATGTTAATTTATGCTCCAAGTGATGACTACACGCTTTGAAGGTTTACCTTACAAAGAATTTTATTTTATTTTAACCTTATTGATATTCCCCTTTTAAAGTTCAACATAATTGGTGACTATGCCGTATTACATTGGGAAAAATATCTAGCTTTAGCAAACTATTATAAGACGTCTAATTAAGTTCCGTTTCAACTTTTAGGAGTTTTAGCAGCAGTTTTCGAACTTAATCAACTGATTAGTATGATGAGCATCGGCACCCTTCTGGCCTATTCTATTGTGGCAGCTTGTGTACTTATATTAAGGTGATACTCGAACCTAATACGATACTAATAATATTTATTATCAGCTGTTTCAAGTAATAATAATAATACTCTATGCATGAATTACAGGTACGAAGAAAGCAAATCTTACGAGAAAAGAAATGATCGCGAATCGTACTCGATATCTTCGATTATGAAGCAACTTGTTAATTCTAAAAGACTGACCTATTCGACAAGACTCACTTCAAAAATAGTAACTTCATTAGTATTTTGTTACTGTAAGTAAACATAGTTTCTCCACTTTGACGCATTTCTCCTCACATATTATAATGAACCTGTATTTTCTCTTTAGTTGTAGTATGTATCTGCTTAACTTCGATGATCTCAGCCTATTCTGAAGAAATAGCGGATGGCAATCTATTGTTTTTAATACCATTAGTATTACTTACAAGTATTTTAATAGCAATTTTATTCTTTATATATTTACAACCCAACTGTGATAAACAGCTGAGTTTTTCGGTAAACAAATGTCTGAGTAATTATTTTGAAAATTTCCATTCTATAATTATACTAAAAGAATATGTGTTTTTAGGTCCCGTTCGTTCCTTTCATGCCTGGATTAAGTATATTAATAAACGTCTATTTGATGATGATGCTAGACGTAATGACGTGGGTGAGGTTCGGAGTTTGGATGGTAGTTGGTAAGTGAACTCGGTAGTATATTAGTATGTTTATACATTTATTTGAATACATGACATACATATTTTTTCAGGTTTAGGTATATATTTCTTTTACGGTGTGTGGAATAGTACTATTAGAACATCACAAAATGTATCGAAAAGCATCAATAGGAATGAATTGAAAAACGGAGATGTACCTAAGTTTACTTAAATATTTAACTTTAATTTATTTTTACATTACATATAAGTTAAATAACTTTTTTTTATAAATGCATTAAATGCAAATTTAAAATAAACAACATCTATCCTTTTTTTACACTATTCTACTTTTTACTATATTACATGCGCAATTCTCTTTTTGAGAAATACTCTAAAACGGGTTAGTTTCTGCTTTAAAAAATAAATATTTTATGTTTACGAAAATAGTAATTTAAGATCATCAATCGTTAGTTTTGATGAAACAGATCTTGTTCCAGTTAAAACATGATTTGCTATATCTAATTTTTTATCTTGTAGATTTTTCACTCTCTCCTCGATAGTATCTTTACAAATAAATCTAAAAAAAATTGTATATCAGCATATGAATAATATTTATTGTTAGATAGGGATTTTATTAAAATATTTAATTATTTACTCACTTATAAACATAAACATCTTTTTTTTGACCAAATCTGTATATACGATCTTGAGCTTGAGCTTCTAGTTGAGGATTCCAATGAATGTCTATTAGAAGTAGGTGATTAGCACCAACTAAATTTAAACCAACGCCACCAGCAGTCAGTGATAATAAAAGAATATTCGTATCATCATGAGGATCATTAAATTTATCAAGGATATCCTAAAAAGTATTTAAAATAGAAAAACAATGAGTTTTAGTAACTTAATTTTTGTATATTGCACTAATAATGTATTATAGGCGTATAAAAAGATGCAGGTGCATCCTATTTTATCCATATTGCCTACTATTAATATAAGTTTTGTTTTTCAGTTTAGTATGGTTTCACTTTACCTGCCTCTTTTTTACAGCAACTTCTCCTGTAAACCTTGCATAGTTTGCATCTTCGATATCATCCAAATGCTTAGCCACTACATTTAAAAAGCTAGTCCACTGTGACACTACAATCAATTTATCGCCTTTATCTATTATCTCTTCAATTGTTGAAAGAATCGATCGAACCTATAAAATGTAAATGAAAATAAATATAAATCTTCAGAAATTACAATATTTATATGCGTAATTCTATATATAAATCAAATAATCTACCTTAGACCCGCATCGATCCATGTTAAATACAGGATTTTTCTTTGTCAACAAATTTGCTGCAACTCTTTCATCAATTTTATAACTAGCAACATGATCTTCAATGCCCTCCTCTTCATTTATTGACATGTTATGTAGTTTGTTTAAAAGATCAGCATTCGTTTCTTCTATGTCATCAATACCATTCATTTCTGACTCCTGTTTATCTAACATTGAATGTATCAATGCTGGATGACAACACATCTGTCGTAATCGTAACAATAAGACCAAAATTTCGTGTGCTTCAACACTTGAGTGATGGTCTAATAACGCTTTTTGTGCTTTGGTAAATTGTGTTTTTGCACCTGAATATAAAAAGTATAACAATTACCTATTATTGAAAAAAGTATTTTATTTAAAATTAAATTATTTAATTTACCAAGGGATGAATATGATGGTTTATCAAATTTTCCACCATATAATTCTTTCATGTGATTCTTTTCAGCACGTTGTGCTAAAAATGAAGCAAACAGATTTTGAGAGAATAATAAAATCTTTTGATAGGCGAGAGTTTCATCACGATCCATTTCGATTTCAATAACTTCCAAAGATTTATCTGGCAAAGACTCTAAAGAACCCTTAGACTGTAGTTCTTGTTTTGTACGTCGAAGCATTAAAGTTTTCATAATGGTTATTAATCTCTGTTTACCAGCATCATTTTTATTATCAACCCAACGTTTCCAAACTTGAATATCATCAAAAGGGGAACATTTTAAAAACTTAAGAATGGCATATAAATCCATTTCCTTATTTTGAATTGGAGTGCCTGTTAAAGCCCATCTACGTTTTGCGCTTAAGCCACATACTGCTAGACAAGCTTTACTTTTATGATTCCTAATGTAATGAGCTTCATCAAGTATGATTCTATCCCACTCCATCTGCAAGTATAGTTATTAGTTATAATTTAAGTATATACTCTATGAACACAGTATCTCAACGTTACAGTTGATAAATATTTTTAGTTTGTATAATGATAAACAATTATTAATTTATTTCTGTAGTAATTTTTGGTAGTTAAAATGTCTTACAAAATGGCATAAGGAATCAGTTACTTACTCGATACATTCCAGTCTGTGCATCTGCCTCTCGAACTATAATTTGGTAAGTTGTGACTACAATATTAAATTTCGATAATTTCCTGTCTTCCAGACTTCTATTATTTCCATGAAAAACAAGAACGGAAAGTAGACCTCTATTACAACGATTTTTTACTTCTGCTTCCCATTGCTTGATTAATGAAGCTGGACATATTACTAAAGTGCCACCATAATATCCTAATAGATGTGAAGCAAAATTTTTAAAAACATTAAATTTTTATAAATCCTCTGTTGATTTCCAACTGGGTTTCCAAGTAGATTTCGAGGAATTGAAAATCTAGGTAAATCCAGTCAAAATTTTTACTAATAAATAGAACTAGATACAAATTGAAAAATCTTACTTTTGTGTTTTTTTCGAGATAACCATCCATCATCGCTGCTGCTATCATTGCTACTATCATTTTGCCTTTCATCATTTACAGTTGCCAAAACTAAGGATATCATTGTTAAAGTTTTACCCAATCCCATATCATCAGCTATTAGCAAATACACATTAAAAACTGTTATTCAATTGTTGAAATTATTATAAATTACAGAAATTTAAAATATACAAACCCAAAATGCCTCCCCTAGGTTTCTGCTTTTCTCTCCACTTCATCCAAGCCAAAGCATGTTGTTGGTGTCCCATAAGTGGAACTTTTAAACCAGGTGGATCTTTTTCTTTTTGATTCTCAGTAGGACGTGAAGTTAGAGATCCATGAAGTTGTTCAAGTCGATGGTGTGTTAATGTTTGTTGTTTATTTAGAGTAGCTAAAGCTTTTTTACCAAGTTCAGCTGCATCGAAAGATGTTTGCGGTATTGTTGGAATATCATGAACATCAAATTCATCAAATTGATTGGTAAGTTTAGATTCGTCACTTTTATTGTGTTTCTTTTTCACATTATGAGTCCCAGTCTCCTTCAAATCATGTCGTTTGACATCTTCATCTTCAGTTAATGGAGATATAAGTGATTTTATTGGTTTTACTTTTGGAGTTTGAAACCTTTCTTGTGAATCAAAAATGGTTTTATTTGAAAGCTTAGCTAAATCAGCCTTCAACTTCATAATTTTCTCTTCCTGCTGCCTTATGGTTTCATATACTTTTGCTCCTTTATCTGGTAATTTTTCAATATTTACAGATGTGGCGAATTTCTACAATATTATAATTTTAGATTAATTACATTAATTTAAAAATATACTTTAAAATAATTTTAATAGCACTTCATATACTTTACATTAAGTTTATCAAGTTGTTTTACGGTAGACTCAATACTAAGAGTTAAATATTCCCTTTTTTGAGCTTCAATAGGATTGATGTTACCTACACCAATTTCTTTTTTTGCCAATTGTATAACATCATTATCAATTTCACTTCCTAAAAAATTGAAAACATTTAAAGAAAAATTCATTCAAACATCAAATACTAAAAATGGTCAAAACACTTTTTATGAGCACTAAAAAATTAAATACAATAATTTGAATGTAGTACATTTATTTCAGCATTCTGAAATTCAATTTAAAACTTACACGTATAAATATTTGTAGAAGATCTATCATTTGGTTATTATAAAATATAATACGTACTAAAAGTACTGATTTGTAATAGAACACCAAATTTTAAAACACAACTTGAACCGTGAAACAATATTAAATAACTTAATTATAAAAACTAGATAAAATAAGAGGCAACATTAATGTTTTTTAAGAGAAAGTTTTAGTATATGAAAATTATTTATTGCTTCACGATTCCTATATTTTATACGATACAATTAAGCTTTTACCTGATGTACTTGTGGCACCACTAATTGATGCACTTGAAGAACTACTAATTGATGCACTTGAAGCACTGCTAATTATAATTTCACTGTCATTAACTTTTTGTTTGTCTTTTCTAATATTATTGGATGCGAGATCAGATTTTTTTTCTTTTTTAAAATTTGTATTTTCCTCTTTTCTTGAGAGATTATGCATTGATTCATTAATTGTAAGATCTATAACTTTATTAACTGTTGGAATTGATATTTTATTATCATATATAATATCTTTTGAATTATTTTCAATATTGATTTTGTTGGTCTGACTTTGAGTCTGAGCATCAGACCCATTTGTAATATTAAAATCTGATTGTTTTTCTTTTGATATATATTCTTCGCCAACACTATCAGAATTTTTATCTGAATCAATTACTGGTTCATCTTCATGTTCTAAAGTAAATACAGAAGACTTATAATTCTCATAAATACAAAAAAAATTTCATTGTTACAAAAAAATTAAAATAAAATTGAATAAATGATTGAACAAAGAATATACCATTTTGAAGTTTTTTGTACGGAGACTTATTACTCATGCTTTCATCAGAATCTGAATAAATGCTTTGACTTTTCTCTGCAGCTAATTTCTTAGATTGAGTAGTAACACTGTACAAAATAAATTATTACATATTAGAAAATAAGAAATAAATAGAACAATCAAAATTTCCATAAACTTACTTCTCTGACTCAGAGTCACTACTTATGATATTAGCCCTAGCTTTTTTACGCAGATGTCTATTTATTGGAGTACCTATAAATATATACAGTATTATATTTATTTTATATATAAAGTATATATAAAATAAATAAATTGAAATTTAAAATATATTATAAAATCTTACTCTTATTGTTAGGTGTATGAGCAGCACTTGGATTTTCATAAATAGAACGTCTTTTTAATTTATTTATTCTTGCTAATTCTTCTTTAGCATCACTAAAGTTAAATATTTATATTAAAATAAATTTAAACAATATTTTTTAAATAAAGTATTGTACAACTTTTACCTTTCTGATTCAGATGAATGCTGTATAATAGATACTCTATGGCTATTATTCATAAAGTTCACATCTTCTGAAAATGAGTATGGTAACAGATATATTTTAACAACAAAAATTATATATTAAACCTAAAAAACTTTATATCAATTAGAAATGAGTTTGAACTGTTTCATTATTTTTGTAAATAAACATAAAAAAAGTACTTTCCATTCTCAAATATTAAAAACTCAAATTAATTAACAAGCTTTTAGGAATTAAATACTCCTTAAAATGTTCAACTTGAATTTAAACACTCAAAGCTGAGTGTTATTTCAGAAACACTAAAAATACTTTTAATTGTTTTATAGTACCAATCTGAACGTTTAACTTGAGGACTTTTTTTTAATGTAGTTTCCTGCATTAACCAAAGTTTTAAAATCCAAATTCAGTTTTAGGAAAAAACTAATCTTAAAAAAAAAGTTGATAAAACTAGAAAAAGAAAATCTTAGTTAATCGAATTACCTTCTTCTGAATCCATTGAATAACTATCATCACCTTCATCCTGATTAGAAGTTTCTGGTACATCCTCACTGTAAAATAAAATATATTTTCCATTAAATAAATTCTTCAATATTAAAATTTTAATTTTATTATTAAATTTTCACTATAATAATTTAGTAACAAAGTATATTCATAAAGCTAAAAAAATCAATAACAAGATAAATCTACAGTTTTAGGAGCTACAAAAGAAGCAATAAGTATATAAAATGAGAAATAAAATATACCTCTTGAAGAATATATTAATTAATATTTATCTCGTAATACTTTTAATTATTTATACCTAATTAGTTTTCGGTATCCAGTATCTTGATCTTCAAAATCATATGAAAAAAAACAAAATAATTTTTCAGCTATTATTCAAATGTTAATTGATTCTTACTTTAAAAATAATAAAAAATTTATTAATTATAAATAAAAACTAAAGTTATAAAAAAAATCTAAGAATATTTTGAAATTTGCAGTTTGTGTGCATTTATGCTAAGATTTTATCTTGTTTATATTCAATATACTTTAATTAACAAAACTAATTGCTCAAAAATTAAATTAATTCACTACAGATTGATGAGTAAATTGAAGTGATAACTTTGATTAATATTTATTTGAAAAATTTATATTAAAAACCTTACCTTTCTACATCAGAATCTCTAATCACTCTGGATTTCATTGGGGTTTGAAATGCTTCAAAGGAATCGTCCTCTCCACTGTCAGATACGACAATGGAATCATCTTCCTCAATCTGAGGTGGTGCACGATTGTGCCTCATAAAACTCATGTTTAATCAATTATCATTTCCTTTTTGCTACCAGTGTTTATTTATCCTTCTTTGACGTTAATATTTGATTCTAAAATCTTACAATCACAGAACTTTTAATTTTAAATGCCTTGTTTATATTTAATGTTTATTGATGATCAAACAAAAACACACCTATTAATAACATTTCTAGGTAGTCATCAATTAATTGATCCTGACTTAATAAAACTGTCAATAATTCATAATATAAATTATTCAATTTAAAATAATACCAATTCTAACGAACTTTGCGCACGTAATGTCCGGTGGCCGATGCGCCAAATACAAGTTGTAGAATGAATTCATCACAAAGAAGTTCCCTCCCAAACGACTCAAACTGTGGAGTGTGGGGTATGGTATAGGAAACTCTGCACCGATTGGCGCAACACACTGTATAAGCTATAGTCCATGTTTCAGGCGCGTGCCCTCTCGCAGATATTGCCAGATATTGCAGCGCCTATATTATTAATTTGAGGGAGAATATTACGAATATCAACTTTAGGATGGGGTAATGAGGCTACGTAATGTTTAAAATAATTTTTAAATCAATTTTTTTAGAGTGAATTGTACTGAAGAAAATAGATCCGATTCCAATCTGGTTTTTGAATGAATTCCAATCTTCGAGCAAATACTATACATATAGTAGTACCAACGAATATAGATAAGCGTCTATATTCGTTGGTAGTACTATAATACTTACTCGAAGATTCGAATACGTTGACATTCGTTGATTAGGGGCTTTATAACAGGAACAGAATTTGATATTCTTACATTTCCTCCTGTTGATTTTGATAAAAAATAACGGAGTATTTGTATATATATTTCAAAAGATAAAAAAATGGTGGAACCAATCAGGAAGAGGAACGTGCAGTGGCCTTAGGAGTTAGGCCCAGGCTCAGTTTATCTATATTAGACTCTCAACTCGCTACCCTAATCGTCAATGTTCAGCGACGGCTGGCGCATGTCGCGGCTATCAATACGTACTAATACAGCAATGTTTTTAATAATAGAAATTAGAAAGTATAATATATTAGAAGGGAAAAATATAGCAAATGCCAGGCACTAATTGTAAACATAACAAAAGCAATTCCACTTTTCTGTCAGTATTGGGGGTTATTGCACAATACATTAGATGATTGGCAATTACTGAATTCTCCCCTTGAACATACTTACTCCTTCTCTAACGTATTGCAACGTATCATTATATATATATTAAAAATATTTCTGTATTAAATACATTTGTTCACATTTCTTGAAATTTTCCGCCAACACTTCTATTCTATGACCTATTTCGGTTAATAGATTTAGTACATATCGGTGACCGCGACAGGCGCCAGTAGTCGCTTAACGTGACGATCAGCCAATGCGCGCATAGTCTCGATCTGGTACTATAGCTTCTGCAGCTCTAAAAACATCGTCGGTTCGAATATATCCCAGTTTAGGAAAAGTTTTTTTAAGTGTAATTTAATTGCGAAATAAAATTGTGAAGCATTGCGAGCTTTAATATAAAAGCGACTCTATTATATAATATATAATATAATATAATATAATATGGATTAATGGTCATTATGGGATTAATAACAATTGAATCATCCCTAGTGGAAATGACTTATGTGCTGAACTGTGTCTAACTGTGCAGAAATGTGCCGAAATGTGCCAGAAATGTGTCCAGGTATATACAATTGGAACATTTAACACATTTTGGCACATTTTGGCACATTTCGGCACATTTTCGCACAGTTAGGCACAGAAATTATTTTAAGAGTGGTAAATAAGTTTCCTGTGTTTCTGCACATTTTTACACATTTTGGCACATTTTGGCACATTTAGACACATTTATGCACAATTAGGCACATTTGTGCACAGTTTGGCACAGTTGGACACTACACATTTTGGCACATTTTGGCACGATTCTGTATGAATTTAAATGTGCCATTTTTAGCCGTAAAATATCGTAGTATACTGAAATGTTCCACACTGTGCTCAAATGTGCCATTTTGTGTTGAAATTGCCGAATTGCATAACTGTGCTGAATTGTGCATAACTGTGCTGAAATGTGTGTATAGTTGTGCTAAATTGTGTGTAAATGTGCCTAAATGTGCGTAAATGTTCAAAAATTTCAACAAAAACTTTCTTGCTTCGAAATTGTTTTGTGGCTAACTGTGTTAAATTGTGTCAAAATGTGTCAAAATGTACGAAGATGTGCACAAATGTGCGAAAATGTGCCAAATGTTCCAATTGTATATACCTGGACACACTTTTGGCACATTTTCGCACATTTAGGCACAATTCATCACAAAAATTATTTCCACTAGGGATATTGAATAAAATTGAAAATCATAATTGAAGTTCATTAAACTCTATTAAAATTGATAGAAAATTATTCAGTCTTTCTATATAATTTTAAATGACCTTTCTTAATCTTTAAAACGTTAATAATGTTTTATTAATGTGTACTTATAACGTGCGTGAAACTCCGTTCCACGGAGAACTGCTCTCCCATCGAAATAGTTGACAACTCATATACTACGCGTAGGCTAGCAGCAACACTTGTCGATAGCTAATCAGATAAATAAATAATAATACAGCTTAAAATACTAAATATTTTATTACAATTATTTTAGTTGTATCCTGTGGTGTATACTGTGGTTCAAGAAGACAGCGACAAAGATGATTAAAAATAAACTTTATATTTTGTGTATACATACGTTTCTTCTGAACCGTTTTCATAAATATGTAAATCTGTAAATACATTCTAATAAAACGACTTCAATGTCAATAAATTATGTAAATAACTATACATAAATATATTGTACTATATTTTATTTGACAAAAAAAAACTACTTATTAAACTAATTATATACAATATTTAAATATTCAGTAAGAGAATCGTAGTAAATCTCTTGTAAGACATCTTTAAATATTTTTTCACTCCAATAGTAGCAGAGAACTTGGCAAATGAAATATAAGAGTACTCTTTTTTAATTCAGATAAATGTACGATAACTGGATGAAAACCTAATTATTTTCCCTTCACTGAACCATACATTCTATATGATTCTACCTAGTCATTTCCAAATTTGATATCCGCATTTCAAGTATTCCAACATATAGAGAAAATAAGCGATGATCTGAATACCATAACATGCAATTCGCAATGGGCGCGAGCATAAAGAAACATGTACATACACGTAAAAAACATTTAAGTGTTCCTATATATGTGAGGCAGCGGCAATCGTTTAGATCAGTTGGCGGTAAAACTTCGAAGGGTAAATATTGAAAGTGATGGGTCAGCTAGCTCGATACATCGAATGTACGCAAGTGCATTTCTCTCATACACACAGACACACACACACACACACACACGCATATTCAAACATACATACACACAATCTTACATATTCATTCACTCACCCAAAAAGAATTTTGTAAAATTAATAAAATATTTAATACGAGCGCTATACTGCAATAGTTTGGAACGTCGGTAGTCATCCAACTAAGGCGGTTTAAGAAGAACGTCCAATCGCGAAACTAGGTATCGTCATCATGCTGATTCTAGTGGAGACATCGGACGGTAAAGCAAGACTTCCCTTACAGAATTACAAGTAGGTCTACTCTTAAACGGTCCTTTACTCGGACCTTTAACGCTTCAAAATCGTCATTCGCATGCTTCAACCTCGTGATTAATCTCTGAATGCTTTGTACTATTATGTTACGTCCCAATTGCATTTTCGCTTATTGTGCGATAATATTAAGATATTTTTCATATTATTTTAATTACAAAATTGCCGATTTTGAATCACGTAAGGATTACGTTAACGTGTATGGCCTAAGATTCCCTGTGAATCTATACCGTAGTGTGGATCACAAAACACATGTCTCAATTCTTCTTCTATTGCACGGCTTTGATGGTAGACCTACATTTACGTGCCCATATCGACAGAGCTTGGTGTAGATGTAAATACTGAGCAGCAATGCTAGTGACGAATGAACCTCGACAAACCTCAGGTGGGACGAGTAGGTTTTCTAGGGCTACTGGCGATCTTTTGCCTACTAGTCATAAGTGCACGAAAAAACAAGCGCGCCGAAGATGGTACCGCCAGGGATTCCCTCTGAATCCCAGCGTGTAGTGTGGAAAGCTACCCACGCCGAAACTTTGGGGTCAACTGTCGTTTGCTCTGAAGGACGCGGCGATGATTCTATTCAGCGAGCATCATGCATTGCTTCCGGGTGGCATTGCTAAGCCTGGCAATGGCAATGTCAGCTTGGCTATATGGAAGGATGATGGTTTTCCTTTGCCAAAGCTTCGGTATTATTTTCTGTTTCAGGTTAGGGCGAGACATCAAGGATCATCCACTCAAAGGACAACCAACGCGGAGCATCAACATCAAAGACCAGCCACTCAGCGGACAACGGACACTGAGCATAAACATCGAGGAAGGACCAGCAGCGGCAGCGAATCAAGATTTTTAAGTATATATATATAGTATAACTAATCAATGTTTTAATACTAAGTGTGTTTCTAGGTGTGTGCGAACAGCAAATAAATATATACATTGCATGTAACACATGTAGGTGTGTCAATGTGTGTAGGCATTCGTGACTGTAAAAAGTACTGATTTTGTGTGTACTTGTTATTATTAATTGTGCAAAAGGAAATACTGAAACATCAATAAAAACGAGATACGAGTTTTAAGCTGCAAATAGGTATTGATTGCAATTGTAATAGTGTACTACTTTTGAATTATGCTCATTGATTAAATATTTAATATGATTATCCAATATTTATTTTAATAATAATAACAACATTTACGGATATACAGCTTGGAAAATTAAATAGTAAAATTCTTATAAAAAAAATGAATTAATTAGATTTAATAATTTATTAATCAATAAAATAAATAACATGATAATATATAATGTCTCATGATAATATCATAAAATGAAAATGTTGTGTTTCGCATTATACATTGACATGCAGATACGTATAATTTTTTAGAGGTCAAACGAATTAATCTAAACCACGTAGCAATTATATATGAGAAAGACTGCAATCCCGACACTATTAAAAAATAAAGAGCAGAGTTAACGTAAATAAAGTGAAATGAGATGTACAGATATATCTGGAATTCATCTACCTGAGTGTGCCAATTTCCTTTTTATCAATGAGATCTCTTTAGAGGCGCTAACAAGGATCGCGTAGAGAACTCATAGAGTCTCAACAATGCATGAGAATGCGGCTGCGTCTCTTTCCTCGTGAAATGCACTGGGATAATTATCAGAAAAAGATATACCAAACAGAAAAGCAGCAGTAGTAGTGCGGGAAGGCGAGTGAGAACACGAGCGAGAGTCCACCGAGAAAGAAATTCAATGTGATGTGGGCTTTAATCT
>UELU01143076.1:22250-42335 GCA_900490025.1 Megastigmus dorsalis | reverse complement strand
GGGAAGGGTCGAGTGAGAGCGTGTGAGAGAGAGAGAGAGAGAGAGAGAAAAGGAGAGAAAGAGGGATGAAGATCGTGGTTGTACACAGTCGGGCAGATTTTAATCCTTGTCGCGAGAGAGAGCCTGTGTACAAGGAGGGGAAGAGGAAGCGATGCTGAAGTGACTTGGAGTCTCTTCAGGCGAGATGCTTAATTCCACCCCCTCTTCTCCATTCTTCTTCTGCTGCTTCTTCTTCTTCTTTTACTTTCGTTCTGTCCTCCCTCTCGCAGCCCCTCTACCCATCGTTCTCTCTCTCTCTCTCTCTCTCTCTCTCTGTCTTTATGTCTGTATCGCTTTTGATTTCTACACTAGTATATATATCGTGCAATATTGCGCGCACAGCTGGAAACGTTATAGTTTTCGAAAATGTGCTTTCCCGCGTGTAATGTTTTGTTGGGTATACATATAAGCATAGCTTTTAGTCGAAAGGTCAAAGTTTTTCCAAGCGAGGAGATTACTATATGCGAAATAGGTAAGCATAGAAAGGATCCTGCATTGGGATATAGCGGATATTTTTTATATACCTTACGATCAAGTAAAAATTATGTCAATGAAGAAGTATTTACCATCAGAAAACCGAGACTCCATGCATCTTTTTATTTTTCCACTTCGTTTTCATAAAAAATACATGTTATTAACACTTGTTCTATATTATTGAATAACCATTTATTTATTTTAAAAAAATAATTATTACAGACACGGATTAAATATGCGATACAAGACAATTTAATAATAATACCTTATAAACAATATTTAACAAGAAGGAAAATAAAACTTGAGAATTCAGTTATTTATTTTGTGAAGCTTTAAACATTTTACCGGTGTGGAACATTCTCCCTGAGATGGATCCACGATAAATGCAGTCATTTTTTATTACCTGCTCGTAGTGCTTGATCTATCCTCTAGGAGCTATACCAGATGAATCTCGAGATGAATAGTCTCAATTTCTATTTTTACAAATAAGATAATGAACTATGAATAAAGTAAATACATAAAACGATACGATTATAATATATCACTATCAATAATATAATTAAAAAGCTTCCACATTACACGTACACGTCTGCATTAAAAAAATAATACTTGGCTGAAATTCCAAAATTTTCATCTTTCACAAAAAACTTTACCTTTGATTTCACTCACTCCGAACGATACGTACGTCACACGCGTCCATTACAAACGATTTCTCATCTGTTACCCGCCAAACTCACTTTCAAACGTACACGGTAAGAACGAAGACTTGCGTAAAAAATGAAAATATGAATATATAGAGGGGGAGGTCTGATGGTGCCGTGTGAGACGGGCGCGCGTGCAGCGGAGCTGAAAAAATCAGTTACAGGAGACGCCAACTGCAGTCTGCAATCGGAAACTCCGAAGATTTTGCGACTATCCTCTCATTTTTTTTGTCTCTCCATCTCTCTCCGTCCCCCCGCCTCCAACACACATTCCTCATTCCCATAGTCTTTTTGCGAGCAAATGTACACGTACGCTCGAAGCTTCTTTCATCTCTCGGGCTCTCGTGCACTCGACTTTTTTACCCTCTCCCCCAACCCCCTCCTATCTCTCTCGCGCGCCTCACACTCTTTGACACTGTCTCCTAGCCTCTTTACCTCTTTGCCTCCTCCTATGTGCTGCACTCAAACTTTAAATCTGAACGCGCGCGAGCCTTCTCATATATACGCAAAGCCGCGCCAGTCGCTCTGTCTTCGTCCTTCGCTCGTCATCTTCCATATTTGTGATTCTCGCTGTATGCTTCTATCGAGCTCGGTGGAACTCTGCGAGCCACGAGAGTGAGAGAGACAGAGAAGGCGTGCGCGAAAAGAACATCGTGATTTTAATACTTTTAACTCTCTTGCATTATAATCCGCTTGTCACTATATGGCTTTCGTCGTCGAACCCTTCTTCTCTGCTCGCTATCTCTCCTTTTTCGAAGTAAATTTTTATTGTCGAGAGAACAACAGCTTTGACGTCCTAGACTGGAAGTATACAAGTGAGAGTGCTCTTGAGAAGTTGAGTGCGTTATGGGAATGAATCTTCATTCGTATATGAAATTTTCAAGAAACGAGCGGAGGGAACCTGCAACGCTTTCATCGTTTGCTTTCTTGCTCAGGATTTCGACAAATAATCAAGTTAGTGAGAAACAATTAAGATTGAACAAAATTAAAAAGTGCATTATGAAGAAGAGCTGGAATTAGTCGTACTTGCTTGTTTACCCTGGCAGACCAAGTTTGTCTGTTGTTTTAAACAATGTTGTTCAGTTATACTGTGTACTCCTTAGAAGATAAATTTCACGCCTATTTAAAGCCTAGTTAATATATTTCTGCGGATTATCATAACCAAAATGTTTATCGTTTGAAAAATCTATTTCTTCCACATTCTACGATTCTTCGCGGAAATAAAAATCGTTCGTTGTAACTATTAACTTTATTAGTAAATACAACCAACAAACGTTCGTTGAGTATTAAGCGTGTGATCTTTCATTCTTGTAACTGTTGCAAAGCATTCCAAACTATCGAATATTTTGATGCTCTATTCACTGTCACTCGGTATTGGGGAAAGTGGAGCAGTATGGATACCAAAAAGTTCCAGGTACATATTCTTCTAAATAAAATATAGAAGACAAACTTATTATTTACTATATGAATCGAAAAATCAAATTCATTTGGTAAATATATTGTTTTTTATTACTGTTAATTGTTCCAAAGATGTAAACTAGTAGCATGGTTTTCTTTTAATGCATGATGGCTTAATGGGGTTTCCATGCTAATTAATTGGGGTAACCATGACCATGGATCAGTCATCGGGACCTAAATGTTGTCTTGCTGAATTTTTGCTTTTTTATTTGGATTTTGACTTTAAATAATGGTTAGTTTGAGTAAACTCGAGTTTATTACTCAATCAATTGTTTGTTTTAAAACATAATCTGCAATTCCTATAATAACTATAAGGTTGTTTTATTATTAATATAATGAGAACCCATCGCCCCACTTCAAATTACATCATTTAAAGGATCAGCACATTTTTATTTATTATTCCGTTATAACTTATAATACACTATTTATATATCTTTGAGCAAATTACCAGTATTAAAAACAATATTGTTATTAAAATAATTACAAATACGTATCTCCTCCCCAACAATCGTATCGTGCCCCCAGCCTCTCTTGCAGAAGTATCAGTGAACTGCACGCGGTATTTTTGAATATTTACTATCCACCAATTTTCCCTACTCGAACAACGTCAGCTTCAAAACGGTACTTAATTAAGTTCTGAATGGATTAAATAGAGGAGGTACGAAGTGCGGGATAGCCGACAGAGAGAGAGAGAGAGAGAGAGAGAGAGAGAGAGAGAGAGAAGAGGGGTAAGAAGGGCGAAAGAAGAACTTAGCAGCAGAGCGTCGGATGCATCCCACCTTGAACACAGGGTGTAGACGTGAGTTACTCTAGAAAGGGGTTGCCGTTGATTTAATCTCCGGGTGTCTGTTTGTAGTATTACTGCCTTAAGGGACAAATCCAAGACGCGGATGAATGTCAGTTCTGCAGAGCGGCGAATTTCACATTCACGACCGACTTAATTCCACTCCGCGTCATCTTATATCCATCGCTGTTGCTACTGCTGCTGCTGCCGCTGCTGCAACCGGAGCTCCTTGCGGCTTTCCTTAAGCCATTGTCCCGTCTTGTCGAGCGACTTTTTGGGAAGTCGCGAATGCGCAAGTGTTGTCTAGAACTTGCGTTCTGCGCGTGAATGCTTCTCTATATCATATTCGAGTAAGCGTTGCCACTGCGTTGTTTTGAGGATTTTACTCGTTTATTGTTTGAGGATGGAAATATTTTCGGTTCCACGCCATATTTATGATTAAAGCCGTTGCGTAAAATACTTGAATTTGGAAATATGAGTTGAAGCGAACGTGTTTGCAGATAAAATAAATTGCGCAACACTGAAAACAAGAAAATATGCTTTTCCTTTACTACCTAAAAATTATATACGGGCATTGCTACATTACAAATGAAATTATTAATCGTTTTGATTTAATTCAAATACAATATACATTTGCAGTATCCGCAATAAATATCTTTAATGCCCTACAAGAAATTATCAAATGACAAAAAATATTTTAAATTCTAAAGTATTAGAAATCTTTGCAGCATATAAGCTTTTTCGCAGATATACACCCAGTGCATAATAGATAAACTTCTAACTGCAGTATAAGCGAAAGAATAGGAAAGGGAGAGAGATAGAGATAGAGAGAGAGAGAGAAGAGTATAAGAGTAGACTCGAATAGTTCAATAGTCACTTTCGAATTTGAATACTCGGTTATTTACCATCTCTCATTCTCTGCAGCCCTAGCCGGTTCGTTCCTCTCCCTCTCTCTCTCTCTCTCTCTCTCTTTCTCTCTCTAGCGTGGCATACATTCGCAAATCACCGTGGCTGACGTCTTCTGTCAACTTCTGTGCACCAGCGCCAGTAGAGCGAGCGAGAAAGAGAGAGCGCGAGAGCGAGAGAGAAAGGGAGAGAGAGCAAACCGTTAAAGGGGAAGAGAGCAAGAGCAAGAGAGAGAGAGAGAGTGAGGCAGTAAGCGAGAGCGCAAAACGAAACGGCGGAAACGCAACCTCCGGCGATAGTGTCCGTCAACGCGACGAAGCGACCGTCCCGCCAACAATACGCCATTGTTGCCAACTTATTCCATTACAGATAACTCCATGCTCATTGTTTCTTATCTGTTTCTCTCTCTCTCTCTCACTCTCTCAGTCTATTTGATTCTCTCTCTCTCTCCTTCTTTCGCTTAGTCTGCATATATACGCATCTCGGTCTTTCCCCGTTTTTCTGTTTTGCTCTCTATCTGTGTACCTTTTTTTACCTTCTCTTTAACGCGCCACGTGTAGTTTGACTTTTTCTCTTCGTTAGTGCATTATTACATTTCCACGTGTCCTTCTACCCTCTTTTTTTCGGTCTTTAGCAAGACAGCCAAACACCGCGGTTGCGATTGTGTAATTACGTTAATTACAGGGAGTTGACAGTCTACTTTGTCGGTACATGAGATAGCGAAGCAGGAGGGTTTTTTTTCGTCACCGAAAACCTTTGAACTGAATAGACTCGCCACGCTGATAATGTAGCATGCATGTGAAGTGTTCCAAGAGTTGGCGGATGTATATACTGAAAATATTTTTTAATTTGGGCTTGATCTTTTTTAAATTTTATACATCCCCAATTGGACTTGTGCCATTTTGCGATTGATCAAAAAAAAACAATGCCTCTTAGAGATAAACTTATTTGTTTAGTACATACATATATAAAAGAAAAAGTTAAATCATTTATTTACATTGCGAAACGAGAAATAATCTCTTTTAAAGAAATTTGGTAAAAAGAATCGTGGAAAACAAAATGCAAGTAAATACTTATTGACATTTCAAAAATTAAATTGAGTTCTCCAAGAATCCATATGCAGGCATCGATGTTACAAAACTGTGATTTCAAATTGATTTTGATTGACTTTGATTGACTTTGATCGTCTGTGATCTACTGTAATCGACAAAGATCGACAAAGATCGACTGCGATGCACAGTAATTAGCAGAGATCAAATAAGATCAACTGTGATCAACTGAGATTATCTGTGTTTAAGTGAGATTGACTTTGATCGTTTGTAATCTATTGTGATCGACTACGATTCACAATGGTTAGCAGAGATTGATTGTGATCTACTGCAATCGACTTAGATTGACTGTGATTGTCTGTGATTCTCTGCGATCAACTGTGATTAACTGTGATTCATTGTGATCAAATGAAACCAAATGTGATTATCTGAGATTGACTGAGTAACTGTGATTCTCTGTGATCAACTGCAAATAACTGTAATCAAGTGTAATCGACTTTGATTCACAGTAATTAACAGAGACTGATAGTGGATCTACTATAATCGACTTAGATGGACTATGATAGACTGTGATTATTTGTAAATAATTAAGATCGTCTGTGATCACGGTGATTAACTAAGATTGACTGTGGTCGACTGTAATTCACTGCGACGCAACGCTTAATTAAGATGAAATTTTTAATGCTAGAATAATTAACCAATGATTTACTATTTATGCATTCACATTTTCTTTACTCATTATGCAAATAACAGTTAAACCAATTATTTTACTTTTAAACTCTAATTAAGCTTATTTATTTTTTGAATTCGATTCAAGATTTCCCAGATTCGAAAGGAAGATTTTCGAACTTTTGATTTATTAACAAACAAGATTTATTAAATTAAAAGGTTCGCTCTTTTTTAATGATACTTTTAAAAAAAAAGTCAAGCATAATATCTTTCTTTTAAAACCGAGTACCTTTCGCAGGTACGAGTTTATAATAACATGTTTGATTAAGAGTTTAACATAGTCATTAAAAAGTGTCAAATCAAGATATTGTTTAGAATATTATTTAAAATCGACTTTTTTACTATATTTCTTTGAAACTAATCCTAAATCATTTCATTTTAATACTACTTATTATATATTAAAACGTAAAATCCTAATAAGCCTAAATGTCCCTGATTCGCCTCCTGTACATCTTCATCTTATCAGATCTAACCACTTCATCCAATCAGCAAGATGCATCGCTCAGACTGCTCGACTCTGGTAAAAAAAGAAAAGAAAAAAAAAGCAGCAAGACTTAAGTATCATTCCGCAGATGATAAAAGATGCAAAAAAAAAATAAACCGCGCCTCGGGCAGCGACTAACATTTCCGTGTCTAAGAGGCGCGCCAGAAAGCCACGAAAGAAACTCGCTGAGTCGCGAGATAAGTAAAAGTGCCGCGACGCGTGCCTACGAAATCGGAGAGAGAAAACCCGACTCGCAGCTCCAAGTGGAAGAAGTCAATGACGGGGACACGTAATGCAACGGCCGATATGCATCTGCTAGGACTTGCTCTGGCTTATTAATATTAATGAGCCTCTTTTTTTTGCCTTTTTATATACCCCGCAGGCGCACTTATATACTTGCGCATCGCGAACAATAAGCATACCGCGTGGAAAAAGTGCTTGTCTGCGAGATAATAAGCCTAAAGATCTTAAAAATTAGCTAAGATTTCTCCAATACATTCATTTTTAAATGTAAAAATCTGAGCTAAGCCAATCCTTCTTCAGCTGAAACCCGGAGTTCTCGTGCAAAAATTTTAACATGAAAAAATTAAACTCCATTAAATTTATTCATCACGCTTTAGATTCAATTAAACAGAAAATAAATGAAACACATCGAAGACTTTTACACACTGAGCCCAGAAACCTCGAGTTGACCATTTCAACTTGAAAATAAATTCTCTGATTTTCATATTTTGGATGTATCTATCAAGATAATTCTAACCTTTTACACCTTAAGATAAAATACGAAATGAGTTGATCAGTGTTTTCTTTAAATAAAAATTTTCACACCGAAACCTTGGGATATCAAGATCCTGTAACTAAAATATGAGGTAGTAGCTAAAATGAATTTCTATATTTAAGCAAAAACTGCGAAAAAAAACTTTAATAAGTTCCCAACCCAACCCAATGGTCCCGAACGTTTAAGCATCCAAAATACAAGTATAGCGTCAAAACAGTCAAACATTAGAAGCGAGAAGGTAAGAGGCGACGCGAAGATTCTGAAGGACTGAGCCTCAAGTGACGTTTTAGCGAGAAAAACCGCGCGCCAACGAGAGAGAGAGAGAGAGAGAGAGAGAGAGAGAGAAGGTTACACACGTATATCAGGGCCGATGATGTATACGTATATACAGGCGCACGGAGTCCATGCATTTACTCGAGTATGTAATGCGATTGTCGGTTGGTTTGGTGGCATGGCGACTACGTCAACGCAGGGGTGGAAACACACACGGGATGTGAGTCCCCGGCGATGCGTTAATTTGACTTTGTTCCCCGACGAGTGTTCTTTTTGGTGTTTCACCTCCTGCACACTTGTGTAGGGAGATGCGCTTATGAATAGGGCGTGTGAAAAAGGGGAGAGAGAGTCTTGATTTCCTTTAGTGAAGAGAGAAAGCATTCTACGTGTAAGTGCAATTTTTCCCCTTTCGGGTTGGAAATATTCTGTACCCGTGGTCCGTGAAAATAGTTATACGTTAGGTACATATGTTGAATAGTGCAGTTGCTTAAGGTAGCTTTATGGGTACCCTCTAGTCTACTGAGAGATGAAACGAAAAATTGTTTTAAATACTTTATAAACGTGTTAAAAGTGTTTCAAAAATTTTTTCTTCAGTTTTCATTTAGGCTTAATACCCTATTCTTTATTATTTTATTAAAATAAAACATTATTGCAAACAATTCTCTGTTTATTTGACTTCGGTTTCATCCTGATATGAAAATGTGGCAACACTGGACAACGAGTATCCTTTCGCACCAACTGTATGACGAATGATGCTATGTTGCCAAATTTCTATCACTTCCTAAACTAACTAATTTTACACGATAACCTATAATAATTTATATATTTTTGGAAAACTGAGACATCAATCTATTAAAAACTAGTTTTTCAATAGTGGCATACACGGCTATCTATAAAAAAAATCTTCTCCTCCTGTCTCTCAGAGTGCCTGTCTCATAAGGGCTAATGTTAAATACCTCAACTTTAATTTACAATATTTTTAATTTTTACACGGTAACTCGCCTCAAAATTTATAAAATATATTCAGTAAATTCTCCTGAATATTTCTAAATAATTATTTTTTATGTCTTAGCAAGTCGGATTAACCCAAGAGCTACCTTAAATGAGTTTGATTCTATTCAATTTTTCTCTTGAAAAAAACTATTTTCCCATTAGCTTTCATAAGTTTCATAAAACATAATTTTTTAAACTGGTATTAAAAATAGCAAATAAGGGCTAGTCCAATCGATACATTACACATCTGTAAGTGCATTAAATTCATTCGTGCTTCAATTGTATCATTATTTAACACATATAATAATTTCCCCAAACTAATTTTACAACACAATTAAGTTTTGCAAATTATACTAAAATAACCCCATACACCATCCAAAATCGCTCTACACGAATTGGCCAAGCTTTTTTTTTTACAAAGCCAAGCTCCGCCTGTACCCAGACGTTTTATACGTTTACAGAATAACCTGTGTTTGAGCCCCGACGGCGAAACATTTGTTTTTGTCGATAAATTCCAAAACTTGCGACACCCTAATCCTTGAGCTATCTCCAAGTTTCTGTCAGGATGATGTACTTATTGCCTACTTAAGTGTTTTAATGGACAAGTTATTACCTTGATATATCGGGCCTCGGCGATTGCGATTTACTTACAACGCGAAGGGAAAATACTTTCTCTTCTCACGGCCGTCTCTTTTGTTCCAGCAGTGCTGTGGTCCGCTTAATTGTTCCTGTCTTAAGTTTTATGCCACCGGTAGTCCGCCCCCCCTCCCCCTTTCTCTCTCTCTCTCTCTCTCTCTCTCTCTCTCTCTCTCTCTCTCTCTCTCTCTCTCTCTCTCTTACTCACTTTCGAGACGAAACTCTAAATGCGTTCTTATCGAGCTGCAGTGTACTTACTGCCGTGGCATCATGATCGACGGGTTTAAGGGGCACAAGGAAAATAATATCTCACGCCTTCCCCAAGTTTTGCATATTTATCTTTTTTCTCTTCTTTTTTTTAGTACTTCTACTGCAGAGTAAAAGAGCTTGCATAATTTACGTTTTCGCATGGGAGAGGCATTGGAAAATAGTAAAATAGAGTATCTATTTTGATTAGCGTGAAATAAAATTTTATGTTTGTAGGTATCAAAAATACGGTAAACAATATATAGCCCCTAATCCCCAAGTAATAATTTTATCTTTATTGCTTCAGTACTTTCATCGATAAACTATGAATTGTTTGGAATTTTCCGAATTATAAAACTTGAAAAACCTCGTATAATATTTCACTAATAATATTCGGTCCACTGCGATCAAGATACTTACATGTGTTACAAAAATGATGGTATTCTATGCAGCTTAAAATAAACTCTTTGATCTACGAGTATTACTTACAATCATTCTGAGCAACGCAAGAAAAGCAAGACTATAAGCACTAACCAATTCATAGTCAACATTGTTTTATATTTCCATCTGCCAAATTATGAACATGGATAATATAATTATGCTTCGGGATACTTATCTCCTCTCGTATAAAAATAATCTTTACTCTATGTTTCATCTTTCGAGCCAAATTGCTGTATAATGCGGAAAATCTTTGTTTTATACTACTTCAAAGGATTATCAGACACATTTACGGAGCTTTAATAATAATAAAAAAAAAGCGAGAAAAGGCGTTCGCTACCCAAAAGGATACTAGCGCGCAGTGAAGAAGCGCTTTTACCTTTTACGCTCTCTCAAAGTGCGCTTTGTGACGCTTGCAAATGGTCCGCAGCTGAAAGAAAAAATTTTAAATGAAACTCATGTGTGACACCGAATTGCAGGCTTTGTAGTCTCTTTCTGTCCTAGGTTTGATGATTTTTACCTCTCGTTTATATGCAAGATTGAAATGAAAAAGATTTCTCATGTTTGAAGTTTTATCTGAAAGTATAAAGTTTATAACTAATACATACGAAGGCATATACACACATTATACACTGCAAATAATATGCAATTGGTTTTTAAGGTAAGTGTTATCTGCAAAATTTGATTACTTTTGGATATTCAGTTGAGAAGCTTGACTTGAAATAAGAGTTTGAGTAAAATTTTAAATCTCGTCTTGGGTATCACTATTAATTAAGACTCTCGCAAATGCGGTCGTCATTTAAGACGAGAAGATTTTTGTAGAAAGTATGAAAATGACAAGATATTTTTGTTCTTGTTAAAATTTTCATTGGATTTTACTTTGGCCCTTGTAAAAATAAAATAAAGCAATAATTTCCAAGCAGCCGCTAACTACTTTTATAGAAATATTTTAACTTAGCTGTTTTTGAGAAGTTTATCAAAATATTTTATCGCCAGTATATCGCTTGCTTCTTACTACAAATATCAATAATACAATATGTTTGTATACGTTAATTTTTAATATGAGAATGTTATTCATTTCAAATAACTACACTAAATAAAATAAGTATATCTTTGTATTAATTTTACTGTTTGGATCATTATTTATATTTTTAAAGTTATTGCTAAAAGTGTTTTGTTATACAATTTATAAATGGGTATCAGGACATAACTTAATCTCTCAGATCTATTTTTACTAGTAATGTAGGTTTCGTTTTCCAACAACATCAATTATTAATAAAACAATATAACTTGGAAGCTCTCGCTAGAATCAAATACACATTATCACATAAAACTTGCGGGTAATGCTTTAAAAGGAAAACCCCGATCTCAATAATCACAATTTATACCCTTTCACTTTTTCTAACGCGCAAAGTAAATTATGATATAGAAGCACGAATCATAAATACTTGATAGAAATTAGAATTATATGCTTTTGTTTTGGGCTACGTCATTCAAATATCAAGATATATGATACTCCCGAGACTATATGAGTTCTTACTTCTTGCCCTGGAAAAGGGTAGTTCATGTCATTCGCATAAATCTTATGTACAAACGTGAGTACTATTGAGTAATCAAATACTTTTTTTTATTCCTATAATATCCAGGTTCGATAATTTTATCAATTTATACTAAAAATATGAATAAGCTAGGAATACAATTTCTTTTCATTAACTGTTATGATCGCTCCATTTATTGTACCTCCAAAATGAATCGAAAAGAGCCATTATATCATTGGACCATGATTTGTCAAAATTATTTGACAAACCATGGTCGCCCGGAGGAACGTCTACAAGTCCAACAGCGTCATTGTTCATCTCGCGTGCTCAGTCGAGTCTTCTTCCTTGAGGTGCGCGTGTCTCGGATCTCCCACTCCTCTCTCTCTCTCTCTCTCTCTCTCTCTCGCTCTCTCTCTCTCTCTCTCGCTGTCTGTCTCTCTCGCTGTCTGTCTCTCTCGCTGTCTGTCTCTCTCGGCAAGAAGCCGACGACCCGAGGAGTCATTTCGGCGCAGTCCGCGCCCATCTCGCCCCATGAAAATTGCAGCAGCCAAGCCGCCTAAGTGAGGAGAGCCGACCTTAGACTCTCTCTCTCTTCTCTCTCTCTCTCTCTACTTGCTCCGCCCTTCCCCAAGCCGTAAATACACCGAGTGTTTGGGTGTGGGTGCGAGAGAGAGAAAGAGAGAGAGAGAGAGAGAGAGAGAGAGCGAGGGCGAAGGAAAAATATACGAGGCTACGTGCCCTGCCTTTTTTAGAGCCGCTTAGGTGTCCCGGCGTTGCCGAGCCGATACGTGGAATATACCTGCCGGGGTAGAGAGCGAGAGACAAGCTGCCAGTGGATGCGGTCGAGCTTTGGTCAGACGCGCCGCGCCCGAAAGTCTGCGTTTTCGTGCTCGCTGATGCGCGTTTCTCGTTCTACAAAATTCAATCTCTTGCGTATTCCTCACTTTTTCTCTCTTCTTATCCGTTGCTTGATATATATATATATATATTTGTTTTGTACGTTTGTATAATTGTAAAGGCTTACAATGAATTCTTGTAAGAGCTGACACCAATGTGTAAAGCAGTATTAGATGCTCATTTAAAATCCAAAATGTTATTAAATCCAAGTCAAGACTTTAGTCTATGTTACTAAAGTCATGTTCTTTTGGTGTAATTTATACAAACTCATAAATGTACCTTCAAAGGTATCGAACTTCATCCTAACGAAATTTAAGAATTTACTGTAGAGGATGTAAGAATTCAATTTTCCACGCGAAATCAAATAATGCAATACTGAATATTTAACAATATGAAATGTAAAACTTAAAACAATTTAATGATAAAAAATCGTTTTTTAAATTTTTTTTTATAATTGTATGAACATTAACGTTCATACAGTATCTATACATAATAACGTTTATGAAAAACTTTTATGATTTAAGTGAATCTTAAACATTAGAAAATATTACTGTGTAAAGCCAACAACCTTATAAATTTCTAAGAATCCTTATAATACATATATTATAAATAACTGAGGTCTCTCAAATGATCTTTTCATTGCCGAAATTAATGGGATTATCACAAAGTATAGCAACTAATTTTTTCAAAGAATTGTATTACTTTCGATATTCATAAACTTAATACGTACATAAATAATCCTTTCGTGGTACACAATGCATTCATTGACCCAGCACATAGATACAGTACACATAACAATGCGTTTTATTTAGTCTGCAATTCTCCAAAAGTAACTCGTGTCAAATGCCCATTACACGACTGAGTTTACGGTGTAGCAAAATATATAACCGTTGAGATAATCTTGACAGTTACCAAAATTGAGAGTAAATAGGTAGTACATTTCCATTAAATTTTTTATATTTCAATTTATCATCGTCAACTGTTTAACAATTTTTATATCAAACTATGCATATTTCCGCAGAGTCAAAACTCTAATTATGAAAGAATCTGCTCCTGTTTGTTATAGTTAGATTTTATTTGGCTGCTCGGAACTTTATGAAACTATTGGAAATAAAATAATATTCCGATGACCGCCACCTAATGTGCAGATTCCAGCTTTATCATCTTTTTGCTTTATTTTTTATCGGGAAAATCAATAGATGAGAACTTTCTCGATTAATCACCAAATAAAAAAGATTTTTTTTAAATCTATTTAACACCCTTATTTTAAAACATTTGCACTAAATTATTTTAATATATCTCCTACTCGGAATCTCTTTTTGTTAATTTTTTTTGAAGTCTCACACTTACAAGCGATGACACGCGACAGAATATCACAACGAATATTAAAGTTTAAATTCTAATTTTTTTTATTTTTTATTTAACTTTGGAGATATGAAATTCATTTTCACCGTAAGTTATACCGATCCGTATCTCAGGGACCAAAGTCAAGTCTTCGGTCAAATCTTAATATGAATATGCATATGTACTTTAAGTGCATTATTAATATTTGTTTCTGCTCTTATTAGATAAGTTCGTGCTGAGTGAAAGAAATACTGTTACTGAAAATATACTGCCCGTGACTAAGCAATGAAGAGAAACTAGCGTTCGTTTTGAAAACAATAGAATAAAAGATTGGAATTACAACGTAAGTGACAATGTTGTCCCTTGTGCCAGTCGTCCGTGGTTCAGCCTCTTGCTGACCGCGCGTCGAGGCCTTTCCTCAGCTTATTAATAAATAATCGGAAAGATATAATTCTCGGCCCTGGACAGACTCTCTCTCTCTCTCTCTCTCTCTCTCTCTCTCTCTCTCGCACTTGTGCCTTTTTCCGACACCGTCGTGAGCCTCGGTGTTACATTAGATATCAAATTAACGTGGAAACCGCAGGTCGATTGTGTAACGAAAAAAGTCAATAAAGCCCTTTACAGCCTGCGGTTTATAAGGGCATGTACCACCGAGGCTTTGCGCAGAAGACTGGTTGAAGCTCTAGTATTACTCCATCTTGATTACTGCACCCTGGTGTGTCTTGACGCGTCCGACGAGCAAAGAATTAGGCTACAGAGACTGAATAACACATGTGTGCGATTTATCTACGGTGTTAGGAGGGATGAGCACATCACCCCCTATAGAAATCGGCTGGGCTGGTTGCGCGTTGACAGTCGGAGGATGCATTTTGCCGTCATCCTTATGTATAAAATCCTTTGACTTAACGAACCAGGGTATTTAGCGGCATTTTTCAGTAAACACCAGTCCGAGTGCGCTAGCAGGGGTGATGCACAAGAACTCTCAGTAACAAGAGTGCGCACGGAGACTGGTATGAGATCCTTCCAGGTCCAGTGTGCGCACTATTGGAACTCTCTCCCAATAAGTCTGCGCAACATTCCATCTTTGTGCGGATTTAAAACGGCGGTCCTTAAACACCTCCTCGAACTCGATCCCCAGTCATCCAGAGACGGAGCCTGTGGTCTTAATTTTGTATAGACTTACACCCACACAGGGAACAAACAGATGGGTTTTCTTTATGTTAATTTATTTTGTTTTGTTCCCTATACATCGTTTTAATTGTATGAGTGTATTTATTAGCGTGAATGGGTGAATGTGTGCAATGAGTGAAGGTTTAAATTTTAGAATACAATTGACTGATAGATACAGACCGCTTAGATTTACCTTGTTTGTTTGTATTTTAAATAGGACGCTCTGTGATATTACTCTAAACGTTTTAAGACTGATTTTTGTATTAAATTTTAATTTAAGCTGTGATATCATAGATAGTAAATAATTAAGTGCAATATTGTATATAGATTAGCGAAAAAGAAGACTGTATGTTATAAATGTAAAAGCATGTTTATGGTTACAATTCAATTTTGTATCAATCTGTAAATAAACAAATATCTATCTATCTATCTATCTCTCTCTGCCGTGCTCGAAGCCATAGAACTTGGAACTGTTTTGTTACAAGTCTTTAGGAAACAAAATTGTTTATAAATAATATATTCAATGTTTAAATTAACGACATTAGCATTTGTTACTGTCACAACATATTATTACAGGTTATGATCGGGAACAATATTACAGCCAAAATTGTTGTAACTATTTATGGTTCACGATATCACTTTATGTATACATTCTTATGATTTATCAAAAGAAGCAGTACTAGTTGCATAATTTCAGGTAAAATTACTTGTCTCTTTAAATCAATCGATTCTTTTATCTCATATTATACAAAAATGAACGACCAAAATATTCTTCCTAATTACACTGATTGCATTTATTGTAATATCCGATTTATTTTTCACTTTCAGTGCCATCAATGTCCCAATATGGAGCATCGTTTTTCCATAAATCTCGATTCCTATATCCTGAATCAAAAACTGTATTCAAAACAATATTCAGCTTACATTTTAAAATTTCAACAATAAAAATTATAAAAAATCCTCCTACCCACAAAGACCTGGAGCATGAAATCCCTTGCACATACAGTACTGCATCGACCATAATCCGAATATAAAACCCCATCAGCTCTAAATACTCATCGTTGTCTAACGAAAAAAAAAAAGAGAAAGAAACATACAACATATTTATATGCATAACACGCGGCGAGCTTTCACACAAAACATTCGTTTCCACTGTATGTAGTTCACTGGCTCTCTGGCCTACTTCATTAACAATTCAAGCACACCAGAGTATAACGCGCGTCGAGCCACACCTTATTAACGCACTCATTCCACCGTATACAGCCAACGCGTCCGACATACCCGATATCCGTCGACACACACACACACACACACACACGCACACAGTCGAGCTTTTCCACTTTTCACTTTTCGCTCCATCGGTTGCTGCTGCTGCTGCTGCTGCTGCTACAAGAGCTTAATTGTTGCATCGGATGCGAGAACGAGCTTTGTTGTCGTTGAGTCAAGTGTGTGTGTGTGTGTGTGTGTGTGCGTGCGTATATTGGCTCTCTGTTGAGCCTCGGCTCCCGCGGCATGGCGGGTTCTTATTGTGCCCTAGGGAGAATGGATTTTCCTCCGCGCGGTGACATGACGTTTGAAGTGGTCGATGAGACGAAGAGAAAGAGAACCAGAGAGAGAGAGAGAGAGGACACGACACATTCTCTGATCAATTTTTTAATGCCTGTCGTCGTGTATCACTGCGCGCGCCTACATTTATGCCACTGTGTGTGTGTGTGTGTGTGTGTGTGTGTGTACACGCTACTTTGACTTTTAGCTTTACGCTTCGAGTGTTTCTTTCACTTGTTCGGGATTTCTCTACTCCTTGGACTCTCCTGCACCGCTGCTGTGCGTTTCGTTTTGTTTTCCCCAGTCTTTTGTTATTCCGGTTTTGTTTTGTGTCTGGTTCCTATCTCTGTCTCTCTTTAGTCTCTTGTTT
Source organism: Megastigmus dorsalis (assembly GCA_900490025.1). Lineage (NCBI taxonomy): Eukaryota > Metazoa > Arthropoda > Insecta > Hymenoptera > Megastigmidae > Megastigmus > Megastigmus dorsalis. Next base: position 25,483 of record UELU01143076.1, on the reverse strand, counting down.
CCACTTTTGTACGCGGAGCCCCGGTAGTTTTTGTGCTGAATGAATCGCCTGTAGCACTGGATGGCGATGCACAACTCATTGGCTGCTGATGGGAATTGCTGTTCAACGATTGATTACCAAGGTGAGTGCCTGGCAGTTGCTTCGATATTGTTTTTAATGAGCTTTTTTTTGCATTCGGAGTGAGGTCGAAGTGGTTTTGACTGGAGGTATATATAGGCTTATTATGATGCGAATAATGCTCTTATTGCCATTGATGATAGAAATACTGCTGTGGAGTTTTGCATCGTTGAGGTTTTGTCAATCGAGGTGTGACAAAGATATTGATGAGTTGAGACGGTTTTATACATCGCGTGACTGTTGTTCTTGTGCATTTGTGAACATTCGGGGAATCGATTCTTTCAGACTCAATAAGAGAAACTGGAAACTCTTTAAATCTTAAATTACAAGTACCGCTTTCATAATTAAGCTTACATTGTTAATTGCTACATACATTGATAATTAAAAAAAATAATTAATACATAATCATATAAATAATCATATATCTTTATAATATATACGTAAATTGTCTCTCTATATTACTATATAAGATTGCATGTATGTATATATATAAGCATATACAATCACATACATATATGCAACTATATATAATTATATATAGTTTTTAACTCAAAAATTTTCAGTTTCACTTATGTACATTCATACGCAGTTGCATATAATTATATCTAATTTTAATAGCGCTAAGGATATAAGCAGAACCCAGATTCCACTTGACCGAAAAATTCTTTTGAAAATTCAAATATTTATTATTTCAGCAAAATAGTCTCTATTCAGAGGTTGAAATTTATTTAAAAAAAAATATTTTTTATGTTTATTTACTATTTTTCACGGTTAAACTTAATACATAATTGTATATGGTTATACATAATTATATATAATCATGTATACCCATATTCAATTATATAGAGACAATATTCAAATATAATTATACATAGTTATATATAACTATTTATACATGATTATATGTAGCATATTTTTACACGGGAATATTAACATTTAAAAGTTACGAAAGGTTTTACGGATTTTTTTATAGAATATACTAAAGGTGGATGCCAACGATCCATGCATTTTGACGTTAAACCCAACAATTTAGCGACTTGCACCATCGTACATCCCTCGTCAAACAGTAAATAAATCTACATAGAAAATTAGTAGTAATACGCCGAGTATGGCCAGACATCGATATCTATAGATATACTGCCTGTGTTAATTTTCAATTTTTAACTATGTATACCTCGGTTTCCACAGGAATTATGGGGCCATTTTTTTAAACCTTATTTACTGCTTGACAAGGGCTGTATGATGGTTTAACTCACTGAGGTGTCAGTTTTGAGGCCAATATGTATATGTTGTTGGCATCCTCCTTTTCAATACAACATTTTATAATTTATATCTTATTTCTCATTACTTTTTTAATCTTAAATTCCTATTACATATCTAAAACATCTTTCTTATTCTTGATGCAATGGTTACTATTACGAATGCGTATAGTAGGTGCGTCTAAAATTTTAATAAATGTTATTAAGGCAGTTAACTAGCCTCGAGATATACAATATTTAGCAGCTTTTATAGGCTTTATAATCAAGTCTTTGGTAGTTGCCAGGATTAATTTAGGTAAACTCTCAAGGGCATCATTGAATATCTTTACTGCTCATTCAATTAATCATTGATTTCTGCTGATAGTAGCATTTTGTGCAAGTTGATACAAAACGCATCAACACTGCACATAAATATCACTTCCGCTAGAAAATATTGACAGGCTACAATGTGATTTCATAGAATTTTCTTACCAACAAAGTTTAGGGTTATATTCAACTTTTTGCACTTTAAGGGGATGTCGGAGCAATAAACGTATTTCTTTATTCAATTATATTTTTTTCTAATAATGGTAAAAATGAATTCTGGGAGTTACTTGCTCTAGTTCTCGATATAATAAATTATTCTGTGCAATTTCATATGAATAGAATTTATCGTTTTTACAAAAACTTGGAACTCGTAAGAGATGTTTATGCTGGAATGAAAGTTAACCTTAAAATTATGGATAAAGCCCATTTCTGCGTGTAACTTTTTTTATTTATAATTTTTAAAAATATTAGGAGTTAGGTGCTCTAGTGCTAAACATAATTAATTATTATGTGAAAGATCAGATTTATTGGACTTGTCGTTTTTCCAAAAACTTGGAATTACGAACTATTGAAGAGGGGGGATGCTCCGACATCCCCTTAAGGAAGAAATAGTGCAGGAGTACATTTAGGCAGCTATTCGCATCTCTGACTTAAAAAAGGCTCATATTTGTTAAATCAGCATAAAACTTTGAGCCCTATAGAACAAGCGCTGCAAGTTTTTAAAGAAAATTTTAGCATGCAAAATTCGTTCATCTATCCAGCTATTAAAAATCCCGCATCAAAAAGCAATAGAAAAAATCGTCGATCCAAGCTCGAACCTCACGAATCCCACACGCCCATCGTCACTCGAATCACGTAATTATCCGCAACCGCATCCGAGGCACAACCCTGCGGAAAGAAGAAAAAGGAACCAAGAGCTCCCGGGCCCTGACGCCACTCCCCCACCTGAAAATCCAATCGCGCGGGCATCAAAAAGTCAAGGAATAAAAAGCAAAGCAAAACCACATCCCCCGCCGAAAAAAAGAGAGGAGAGCCAGAAAAGAAGAAGCGGCGAAAAATAAAAAAAGGTACAAGAGAACGCGAGCGAGGCCCAGAGAGAGGGCGAATGGCGAACGTCGGGCGGGCGGATCCCCCGCGCGCATGTGAACTCGTTTCCTCTCTCGCTAAAGGGGTAGACAAAGAAGGGGGGAGAGAGCGGAGCGCGCGGCGTTTACACCTGGCGGCCCGCGCAACCGGCGTCGCTCTACCTGCGCTACTCTCTCTCTCTCTCTCTCTCTCGCTCTCTCGCTCTCTCGCTCTCTGCCCGGCGGGGGCGGGCCAAGCTCCACCTCCCGCAGCCGCAGAAAAGCTACGCGTCGGTTGCGCCGCTACGCTCCCATTGGCTCCTCGGTCTCGCGGACGCTTTTGTATTTATATATAGGCTCCGGATGGGCTCGACCGTACCTATGCACGTATATAAGCTCGGCGTCGGTGCGCGCTCGTTTCTATTTTATTATTTTAGTTCCGAGGAACGCGACTCGGCTCGTATACCCTCCCCCCTTGCCGCACTTC
>UELU01143073.1:42896-54482 GCA_900490025.1 Megastigmus dorsalis | reverse complement strand
CGCCTATACCTATTCGTTGTCGATACACTGAGAAAAGTTTGGGACATTAGCCGCACAAAACAAGAGAGCGCTACTGTATTTTTGTTTTGGTGCTGCTGCTGCCTCGTTTTGGGACGTCTCGCGTCTCATAGTGGGACAAGAGATACTCCGTACGCGGACCTAACCTTTACGTGAGCGTTAGCGGGAGGGATGATGCCTCGTTTTGGGGCAGTGGACGTCCCGAAGTGAGGCAGTAACCACACCAAATCCAAGTATAGGAGCGCTCTCTTGTTTTGTGCAGCAGTTATACCAAACTTTTCTCAGTGTACAGATCAACAATTTTAGCACATATCAGTCTCTGCTCGAACCTGTTTTCTATCCATGCATTCGCGCGCCATCTCGCGTTGTTATTATATGGTCATATCTCTCTGTCTCTCTCCCTCTCTCTCTCTCTCTCTCTCACATGTGCATTCTAAAAGAGCGCGCTCGGCGCTAATCGGTAAGCATGTAACATTATGTCTATAAGCTTGTCTCTCTCTCTTGTTTTGATCCTTCCTTCTCTCTCGAGAATCTTTCTCGAGAAGAGAACGCTCTTTCGAGATAGATTTCCATGATGTTCGAATTGAAGATTGAAATGCGATAGATCTCGAATGGGATTTTTATATAAGGGATCGTTTTTTCGGGGACGGAATCTTTTAAAAAGGTTTCTATATCCTTAAAAATACTATCATTTTTCTTTTTCTTGATAGTTTTCCCTTCATCACTCTCTGTCGTTACATATTTCGCCGGCTTCTTTATGGGCCATTGATTACGAGAGGACAATGATTGTGACATGGTACTATAAAATAAAAACAAAAAATTAATATCTTTTTAATGATTTTATCTTTTACAAGTCAATGACAGTTTGGATCGAACTGGCTAGATTAAACAATACTTGGTCAAGTTGGCAGGGAAACCGCGCGAAAAACGTCACGCGTTTAGCGCTTGAGTTGGACAAAAGATGCTCAATTTTCTTAATTACGTAATCAATTTATTATGATATTTTTTTTTTGATAAACAGTTATTATACATCAAATGGAAAATCCGAAAAAAATTACCCTCGAAAGTATTGTCCAGTCCTACGAACAGGTAACTTAGTTTACCTCTGTAGGGTGCATATTATATCAGATATATTTTGTATATTTAGATATTAAGTGCAGTGTATCAAGTGAAATATAAATAAAATAAAATTAAAAAAAATAAAGTACGCACTATCGTCTTTCTGTTTCATGGATTGGCACTACTGCAGTCATCAACAGTTAGGCAAATGTATGCACAAATACGCGTAGAGACGTACATTTGTACATTTGTTTTCCTACGAATTGAGCAACCATTAAACACCATTTAGCATTTACCATGTAGCAAAATCCTATATGTAAATTCTTCATTTTGAAAAATGTATATCATAAAGGATATGTTATAGACTATATAAATTCAATTATTTCTAAACACAAAATGTATTAGCAAAACAAATGGAGCTCCCGGATCAAACAACTTGCCGAGCGCTCGAACACGTTGTAAAGTATTGTCCACAGGGCTGAGTTTGGAAATAACTCGAATTTCGATTTTGACGAGTTATATTTGTAGAGAATTTTATTGCGCATTTTTTTTGTAAATAAACCAAATTTGTATCTATTTTTGTTTTCTAATTATTAAAGAAAAATGCCATTTTTAACGCAAAAAATTTTAATCGCTTTTTTCATTTCAACCTACCGTATCTTCGCCGGGTTTTAATATTTCTTGCTAAAATTTTTACATAATATTCTTTAACCGCTTGTACGAGGATTAGATCATTTACAAAGTTTTCAAAACATTTCAGTGTTTGCGTATCGAATTTTCTTTTTATTTTCTCGGAAATCTGAGATGCATTCGTTCAATCGAAAAAAGTGTGTGAGGAAGTTTCGAGTTATCAAAACTTCATGCGAAGAAAAAATACTTTAAACTTTAAGGAAGTTTTTTCCAGCAAGCTTCAGACCCTTAACAATTATATACAAAAAGTTAGGGCGTTTTGAAAAATTTTGAGAAACGACGCTGTCACACTCGCGGCAGACAGCGCACCTAAATCGTATCGCCTCCAAAGCGTCGCCGGCTACTAATAAGGTTGCTTACATAAATTTTTCATGGTTGTTATAGTTTTAAGCGTGTCCAACTGATATTTATCGAAAGCACCCATGGACAGCCTGTGGGCATCCTCCTTCAATGCGAATTCTTACATAAAATAATCGATCCCAGAAATGGTGTGCTTTTAATTTATCAGCTGATGTTACTATAAAACCAAGCTAATACCTACTCTTTGCACCTAATTGTTAGATTTTAGATTAAACTACTAGGAAATTAATAAATTCAGTAAACCCTAAGCTTTTAAGTAATAACATCTAATAACCCGATGCTTTCAAGTTAATAACTTTCACGTCAATAGTTTCTCTACCGTTATATATTTTATAATCAACTACTACAAAATGAATAAATTCAGTAAACCCTAAGCTTTTACACGATACTGATCGGAATTTGTTTATACTTCGCATTTTTATATTTTAATCAGGTTCGATGTTTAAGTAATAATCTTAGAGTAAGTGCAAAGATGACATTTACTAGCAACAACAATAATAATTTAATAATATTGAATTTAATTCCAGAAATGATTTATTAAATAAATAATCAAATTTTTATTATTCTTTTTATACTTATATGACATATTTATTACATAAATAATCACATTTTTTATGTTTTTTGTATGCTTATATGACATATTTAGGTACAGAAAATATAACATATAAATATATACATTTTATTTACTTTTATTCCAAGAATTTCCGTTATTATCGTTTAGAATAGACTATTTTTTTGAACATTTTTTTTAGAATCTATGAATATTTTTTTCTTAATAGAACCCTTTCTTACAGGTTTTTTTATCAGGGGCTTATCTTTCAGAGTCTCTTTATTTATAGAACAGGTTTTCTTAGATTCCTTTTTTACTCTAGACGTTTTCTTAGTTTCTGCCTTCAAAGCCTTATTACTAGATACTTTCACAGAAGCTTGTTTGAAAAAAGTATCGAAAAATTCATTTCCTTTAGGACTTAAATATTTTATCAGCGATTTAACATCATTTAATTTTTCTTTGCTCACTCCAATACCACGCGCTGGCTGTGTTTTTAACAAATCATTGAATGTGAGAACAGTCGCTATGTTGTGATCCCTTGGCTTTCCAATATAACTACTATATGCACTTACGTGGCTATTTGGAAAATAATTAATCCTTACATCTTTGATATGTAGATCTGACGGAATATTTACTTGCTTACGAATAAACGTTTCAAAATCATTCACATTTATTTCCGATTCTCTAATTATAATAAATGGCGGATCTCTTGCACTTTTAATAATTTGAATATACTCATCCACAGTTTCAATCGTTTCTATTTTTTTCTTTTTTTGGCCGTTCATACCTAAGTTGCGATCACAAGAACAATAGGAATGACCACGTACTAAAAATACATGCTCTATTTCGATTTGTAATTTTTTTGTTAAAAGTGACAAAAAGAGAGTACTAAGTAATTTTTATTTTAGCCGCTACACCCATCCGAAAGTAATTAAATTTTATTATAATATTCTAGTTTTAACTCTCTCTGTGTAAAATCGAACCTTTTTACCTTTTTTCAAGTTTCCTTCCATGAATAAATACATATGGCTTGTCTTATGATCTGCGCCAAGAACGTGTACATTAAAATTGTGATTGAAATATTTTGCATAGGTTGATTCTTTAATCGGAGGTTTTGAATCGCCTGTTTTGTTAGCATAATATTCGATGAATTGGTTATATAATTCAGTCAAAGTTAAATCAGGATGATCAAAATAATTCAATGACGAGCGTTCCAATTTATAATGCGACTTAGAATGTGGTATCAATAAACAGTGTTCCTCAATCATTTTCTTTAATTCGTCTGATAAATGTTTCACATGATTTGTGTGCTTGCCTCGGTCATCATTCATTTTTTTTTATTTTTTAGCTTCTTTTGAATAGAAGCAAATCTCCCCTTTTTTATTTTTAATAAATTACACAAAAAGTTCTGGCAAACAGTAACGCGACTAGATAGAAAGTGAAAAGAATACTCCCACAAAGTAACTGTGCTTTCTGCAATGCCATGAATCGTACTAGGAGGCCTCATTATCATCAAACCACCGAGTAATGTATTTTCAGGCTCAAACTGCTTGGCGGGAACTAATTTATTAAACCGTGATACATACTCGCCCCCTCTGTAATATCAAATATGTATATTGTAGTAATGATTAAACGGTTAAAAAAAATGATTTTTATGTATTTATTTATTCATATTTATTAATTGATAATTAATTAATTCATTTAAAGTACTTTTTTATGCAATAATTTCTCAATAAGCGTATGGCTTATTACGTCGTAGCTGGTGATTTTTGGCATCCGGGTCCCTTTATTTTTTTAATAAATCAATAAAGATATCAAAGAAAATTATAGAACTGTGCTTTTAATCACTTATAATCAATTATTTATAAACTATAGGATCTAAACAAAAATCAGTATTCATTTGTAAGGAGATTAGAATGAATATTATATAAAACAGCGATCATCGAGAGATGTCCGAACCACAATCGTATAAGGATAATACTCAAATAAAAATATTTACTAGTATGCAATCTAAAATTTATGCCAATCAAAATTACGATATAAAACATTGTACAGATTTTCTTTTACATCTTCTAGAATAATAATAGAATAAATTGTCTATGAGTGTGTAGATAACTGATTTTTATATCTTTCGAACCTAGCCTTAATGTTAACAACTAATGTTAAAAATGCATACTTGATTTCTATATAATTTTCTCTTATTCTGCTTCCAGTTACTTTCATTGCGTATTCTCTTTCTAGTCGATTGTTTACACTCTTTACCTGACATTACCATTATACAGAGACAGTATTAAATAGACAATATATTTTTTATGATTTTTATATCTCAACTGCTTTGTTGTCAGCAACATGTACATGTGCTGTATAAACAAAATCCTGCACATATTATCCGGCGGCGATGTGCCGGCGCTAAGATTCACGCTGTCCACCGCGAGTGCGTTTGCACGTTTAGTTTTTCAAAATTTTTTAAAGCGCCCTAACTTTTTGTATATAATTGTTAAGGGTCTGAAGCTTTCTGGAAAAAACTTCCTTAAAGTTTAAAGTATTTTTTCTTCGCATGAAGTTTTGATAACTCGAAACTTCCTCACACACTTTTTTCGATTGAACGAATGCATCTCAGATTTCCGAGAAAATAAAAACAAAATTCGATACGCAAACACTGAAATGTTTTGAAAACTTTGTAAATGCTCTAATCCTCGTACAAGCGGTTAAAGAATATTGTGTAAAAATTTTAACAAGAAATATTAAAACAAGGCGAAGATACGGTAGGCTGAAATGAAAAAATTTTTCTTTAATAATTAGAAAACAAAAATAGATACAAATTTGGTTTAGTTACAAAAAAATGCGCAATAAAATTCTCTACAAGTATCACTTGTCAAAATCGAAATTCGAGTTATTTCCAAAATCAGCCCTGTGGACAATACTTTACAGCGTGATCGAGCGCTCGGCGAGTTGTTTGATCCGGGGGCTCAATTGTTATCGCATTGTAATTTATCACGTTCAAGTATATAAGATATATATGGATGCACAGTTTTAAAACGTAGTCTATTAATAAATAAACGTACAAAATATAAACAGTAGATAACATTTTTATAAATTTTTTATAAATTTTTATTACGTTACCAAATAAAAAACTTCAATATTTATAATTAATAAAAGTAATTGTAATAATGATAGTTTCAATTGATCTTTGAAATGTAATAAAGTAGAAATAATATACTCGTTTTCTTTAATTTGCAAAATGAATGTAGACGAAAAATTGTTAACCCTACTAGGCATGCAATACCATTTTTTTTAATAAGATGTATATCGATCAATTGTAAGTTTTCTAATAAATTGTCACATTTATACACTCCAACATTAGAAGATTTAATTGGCATTTCATAAAAATAATCAATATTCTGAAAATTTCGCACAAATGCAAAAATGTTATTTTGTACGGTCACAAAATTTTCTATTTTGCAGATAGAGGTGTCTTTCATCATACAATAAATATTGAGCTCATCAATTCTAAATTGGAATTCATTTGATTCATATTTTTTGTACTGATTATAATTTAAGGATAGGATATCGGCTGGCATTGGTCCATTATAATGCGCTATTAACAAACGAGGATAATTATTTTTGTACCTTTTTGGTCGATGCTGTATATCGTTTTTTTCTTTTAGTAGGTTTGCGAACTGCTGCAGTGGTTTTGGATGATTTCTAATGTTTTTCTTGAATAGAGGCATGTTATTTTCGTAAACAAAAGCTGAACATGGTTCTAGTGGTACTAATTCTTTTGCATCATCAACCAAATGTAGCAAACAGTGCACATTGTAACTGACGAATGCTGGTGTATACAAATCCTCTGCATAGTGTACAAATCCCTTTAAAGCTCTTTCTGCAAATTTCAATTTATCCCTGGAATGATCAGTTGAAGTCAAAATGCGCATTGCTGAATTAGGCATTAAAAGATGAAAATAATATTTTTCTTCTAAAATGCCGAATAAAATAATTGGTGCCGCATACAGAATAAAATGACGCAGTTCCGTAGCCTTAAATTTACCAAATTTTTGTAATGGTCTCGGTCTGCGAGCAAATTCATATGGACAAAATTTTTTCAATTGCAAAAATTGGGAATTCAATTCTTTTAATAATATTGCAGGGAACTTGGCTGAAAATCCAAATTTTTCATTATACCAAGCATCCAGAATTCTAATTGTAACTCCCATGTACACCAAGTGCATGACCTCGAAGGGAACTCTAGTTGACAATTTTAAAAGTGGACTTTGTCCTGTTTTCTGATGATCCTCATCAATAAAACGAGAATATTCTTCATTTGTACGTTTGCAATGATCGGTTCCTAAGTAAACCATTGATCGATTTTCAAATTTAAATTCAGATACTTTGCATTTTGAGCATGGGTTGCTTGAATTATGCCCATAATGATTCAAGACTGAAGCCCTTGCTGGAGCATCTGCTACAAAACTTGTAAATAAGAATGGTATTCGGCTATTTTTTACAAGTATGCCTCCTAAAATTTCAGCTTCTTCCACTTCATCAATTAATGGTTGAAAAATTTCCAAATATCAATACGTTTATCTACTCCTTGATACACTTCAATTATTATAGGTTTATTAAAATTGGAAATATTGCAAATGTGGATTTGGATCAGCCAGTATTGCGTTGGATTGCTCCTGCTTAGTGATAAACCGTCTGTACTTATTTTTAAGTGAAGAACGAGAGGAACCTCATTATCATTATATAATGATAAGACCTTTTGTAAAGACTTTACAAATCCAATATGCCAGTATACGCCATTAGCTACTGTAAGAAAATTGATACGGTTACGACCTGTTCAAAGTAGAGTTCTACTATGTTTAGGAAATTTTTTAAAACATTTGTGAGTTCGAAACACGTTTAAAATAGCCCTTGTTTGAATGTGGCTTAAATCCATATCAAGGCAAGTCTGGCGTAAAAGATTTTGAATGTTTACGAATGTATCAACATTTTCATTCGGAACAGTCGCATCAATATCATTATTTATGCTTGGATTATGATTATTTTCATCTTCAGAAAAATTGATTGAGTTGGTGTACTTGGAATATCATCTTGCATTAATTGTTGCAAATTTTCATGGTTCACATAATTATTTCTATGTGCTACGGTGGGCACTACATTTGAGTTGTTCGTACTGTTTCTTTGATTTAATTCAGAAGAATTATTTCTTTGGCTCTCATATAACTGTTTACGGTTTTGAAGTCGACTTAATTGCTGCCTTCTTGATAATTGCGAAAACGGTTTGCGCTGTACTCACATTGTTTCAAATTTACTTAACGCTGAAATTGACAAAGTAACATCTACTTTATAATTAGTATTAATTTTGACAAAATCATACATCATTCTATTATAGGGAAGGCTTGCAAAGAGTCGACACGAATAGCTACACTAAAATATTTAATATTTAATATTTTAATATTTTAAATAACAAAAAAATTATTAGTACACAGTGTCATTAGTACACTAAGCCAGTTAGATCTACAGGAATTTCAAAATGTAGTATTAAATGGACAATATCAAGTCACTAACAGTTCTAATGAGGGTCTATTTATATATTGGCTACAATTAATGGGTCCATTTAATCATTTCATGAATAATAATTAGATTAAATATTTTAAATTAATATAATTAATAAAAATATTATTTAAAAATATTTAATCTAATTATACCATTTATTTTGTATAATTTAGTAATCTAAATATTTCATTAAATTTAGGAGTAAAATATCAGAATAATATCTCATTAAATAAGAATGTTAGCGAAGATTTGAATGAGTGCGTAGATGAGATTAATATAGAAAATCTAGACATATTTTTTAAACGATTAAAATAGTTTAAGTAAAACTACTATAAAGATAAAGATATTTTGGAGCCAGCGGATGGTAAAATAATTATTCCAGAACTCTTATGACTGGAACTTTTCTACTAAACATATCAATTAAACAAAATGTTATTACTATAGATGAAAATTTGTAGTCGAACAAACAATTCTAACAAAAAAATGTGTTCGCACTGACTTGAATGTATCAACGGCTTATGCAACCAATGAATTAATAGTTTTCAGAGAGCCAATTCACATTTTTTCTTCTAAATCCTAAATCCGATCTCCTACAAACTCACCGGAATTTGTTATATGGTTCGAAGGTCATAAAAACTCCTCAGATTGTAGCAAAAACTTCGAAGCATCATCAGGATCAATGCAGGTGAAAGCAGCAGAAATTCTTTGGATGATTTCTCAAAATGAAGGTCAGCTACGATGCACAACTTTGCTTTTAAACAAAGACTCAAAAACTTTTAACCATTTGCAAGCACTAGAGATTTATGGAGTACCACTCGAGAAGAAAGAATGTTTAAACCATGTCTCAAAAAGGTTGTTTTCTGCTTTGACTGATTTGGTGAAGACTTGTAAAGCAATGGGTATATAAAGCTTGGTGATAAAAAAAAGGAACTCTAGCTAAAGTTGTAATTTTTCATCTCAATAGTTATTATAGGAGTGCTATTGTACGATATAAAGACGTGGAATCTTGAAGAAAGAACATTCTAGCTACTATATCACATTATTACAGATCAAGGGATGTGAAGCCTAATCACTAAAATTGTCCAGCAGGGAAAAAATCTTGGTGTTTTCATAATAATTAAATCACTTGCTCGTAATAAAATGCATCTAATTGTAAGTCATTCACAAATGAAGCTTACACTTAACCAACAAAGCATTAAGTATATGAAACCCATTTATGAACGCTTAGCATCTACAGAACTCTTACAAAGATATACAAAAGGTTTAACTCAGAACAGTAACGAAGCTATTCATTCAGTTATTTGGCGAAAGTGCCCTAAAAATAGTTTTGTATCAAAAGCAAAAGTAGAAATTGCTGTTGCAAATGCTGCTGCTAAATTCTACATGGGACGTATGGAGACTGGTGAAGTGATAGCAAATATTTCAGGCAGATACAAAAAAATTTCCAATTAAAAGATAGAAAAAAAGTAAGTGACGTCAATCGTGAAACAGACTTAAAGTTCAAAAGAGCTCGTATGACTGTGGAAGTTTATTAAACATTAAGTTCAAAAGAAAACAGTTGAAGCCAAATGAGCTACATATGGAGCTGGAAAATTCGTATACCGTAAATATCTAACTTTAATTAGAAATTCTCATTATTTAAAAAAGTATTTAAGTATAATAATTTATATTTTTCAGATACTTATTAACAATCAATAAAAAAATTGATTCAGTGAGAACAGATGAACAGATGATAATATACAGTTATAAATATTATAAAGTATTTAGTATAAAAAAGGTGACAAAAAACTAAGTAATTAAGATAGAAAGAAAAAATGTTAATATTTACAGGCGAGTCACCATAAATAAAAAGAAAATAAAATCAAAAGTAAAAATATCTATTTAAAAATGCATACATATTGGACACATTTTATTTGAGCTAGCAACGGGTATTTGCATAATATTCTACTACTACCATGCAATACATTTTATATAAATAAAAAATGTATAGCTTCATGCCAATATACAAATACTTAACTAAACATCATTATATAAATTATCAAAAGTAATATTCAATACAAATTTAATAGTATATTGCTGATAGAATTTGATTATATAAAATATAAACATATTTTACTTACGACATATGATCAGTTTCAATCTTCTCTCAATACAATTATGAAATAGCCAATCAATTATAAACTCACATTTCAGTGGAAATCAGAAAGATATGGTTTTACAAAGTAAAAGTAAAACGTATAATATATCATACAACATCTATATCGATCTACCTCACATCAAATGGAAATCGGAAATTTGTATATTTGGTGATAGTTGTAGAAAAAATTTAGTCATGAACAACCTTTTTATTTAAAGTATAATTATATTTTAAAAATAATAAAAGAATAATGTACTGATATGTGAAAATTTCAAATAATGCTGCACCAAAATTATCCAGTCATTAATAAAATTTTTGTTCAAAGTAAAAATTGCGTCGAATATAAGAAAGACTTACCGGTAACGTAAGCATCAGCACGTACGAAACGTCAAACGATGGAATCGTGCTAGCTATATATGTTTGCGCGTAAACAAGCTTCCGAAAGAAAGCTGCATGGTTCGAATAATGTTAATTTTTTATATCTACTTTAAGTTTCCTACCTAATTTACAAAATGCAAAATTCAGTTTGATAATGACAAATTAACCTATTAAGTTTAAATTAATGCATTACAGACGAAGTAAAACGAAATATTAGAAAAATAATTAAACAAGAAAAATAACATGAAAAGTTATATTTAAAACGTTTTTTATTTATGATTATTATAATTCAAATTCAAAAACATTATTACTTAAGCTGAAAAAACAATAACTCAAATGTACTGGCGCGAGGACCGATTGAAAATATGTATTGTCTCGTGAAAATGGTTGTGTCGCACAAACATTATGAATAGTGGCTGAAGACTTGCGCAGTCTTGCCGTATGTTCACGTTGCGTGAACAGTAAAAAGAATTATAGAAACGGACTGAAGACACATTGTCTCGCTACAAAACTCGTGTCGCACGAGCATGATGTTAAAAGGCTGAAGACGCGATCGTCTTGCCGGCACGCTGCCTTGCGAATCACACTTTGACGGAAAGCTCGACAATTTCTTCTCGATAATTTTTTGAATCGATGCTGTCGTTGGCCCTTTGAACCAATGCAGGATCCAAGAACAAGTCGTATTCAGAGGTATGTAGCGCAAAAATGGTTCAGGATCGTTTTCCGCCAAAATAGACGAAGTAAGTGGGCTGCTGCACACGCACCTTGTATAGTGGTCTTAAAAAGGTTATATCCGTTTTTTCTTGTTGCTTGGCTAAGAGTGAGCAGTTGTTAA